>JZKD02S1982312.1:49056-62437 GCA_000966675.3 Picea glauca
TGAATCAAGTGTTGTTTCTGTTGCTATTTCGTATATCATTTCTATGTATTGTGAAGATTATGCTGGATATTTTACTGTTATTCTGTTAGTTCTAGCATTTCATTTATGTTCTGCATATTTTATAAATCTGGTATCTTGCAGTCCTTCTCATGGATTCCTTTCACACTCCTAAGGTATTCCCACCAAATGGAATCCTTTCCTTTCAGGTTGAAGATGGTTATTCGGGCCTTCAAGTTTTCAGAGTGGTCATGGAATCTGAAGTACTTCTTTAAACTAAGCAGCCATGATTCTTCCTCTTCCCCTTTCTTAATATTTCCATCGAAAGAGGGTAGTTTGGATTTCTTTAACTCTTCAGGATCATGAATTTTGGAATGATTTTGCTTCTTTCCTTTCCTTTGAGAATCTGAGCTAGTTTTTCTACTAGAAGATCCCTTAGATTTGCCAGTTTCCTCTCCATAGGACTCTCCCGATGAGTGTTTGCTGCCTCCAGGTGGGGCCTTCCTCGAGGTACTCCTCCTAGTGTGGCCACTTATGGGACCACGTTTTCATATCTCAAGTGGACTTTGAGTTCTCTTTTTACGTCGTTCATCCACATGATTGTTGCGGGTCCATGCTACAACTGCCTCTATATATCGGATAATCTCTACATCAAGAATACATTAATTTTCATTTTTTTTTATTTATCCTTTATCAACCTTTAATTTTCTGCCTTGCAACTTTGTAATTCGGCCATGAGGATCCTTACAATTTCATCCAGATCCGAAGGGGTTTCCACTGCCCCCCTTTCATCAGATTCTTTGTCTCTATTGTGGGATCCATCCCCCACTTCATGGTGCATCACCATCCTTTATACTTGTAGTTTTCCCATGATTTACTGAATTCTTGAGTGCTGACAAAACACTTATTGTTGGCCAACAGTCTATTAGTTTATGAACAACACACAGTTCATATTTCTTTAAATACACACACACAGTAGAAAGTTTCATTCTTTACTTCAGTAAAATTTTAACTAGACTCTTTAGGAAAGAGGTAAGATAGGGTGTCACCCTTAAAAGTCCTTTAAATATGGTGTTGGAAGCAGACCAAAGTAGAAAATAAAGGCGATTTTGGGAAAGAAAGCATGCACAAGGAAAGCGACAACTGGAACGAAGAACAACACATGTGCATGCAGGGAAGACCTAACAATGGTAGGGTTAGGGTTTTGGTAATGCATTGTAAAGGATGAAGAGCCAGAAACATATAAATATAGATACTTATGTATCATAGGAGTTGGGAATACGATAAGGATAAGAAGAATATGATAGAGATAATTTGGTATTGTATAAAGAGATTTTGTAGCGAGCTGATATGTGATATTTTGTTGTATGATCTATTTTGTATAATTTGTTGAGCTAGAGAAGATGAAGGAGGGTAGATATTGAGGGTTAGATCATAGGCTAAGGATCCTGGTGTGATCTATTTTGCCTCATATAGATCTTACCCAACTGTGAAAAATTGTAAATAACACGGCATTGTAGATGAAGAAATACTATAATAAAAGAGTTGAGAGCCAAATCTTTGTGGACATAGCCCAGGAGGGGGTGAACCACAATAACATATGCATTATGTGATGAATGCATGCATATATTTATTGTCTAAGAAGTTATTATTATTCTTAATGATTGAAATGTTATATTTCCTGCTTATTTGGAAATGACAGTATATTGTGTTTACAATTTATAATAATGGTTCAATATACAATTCTCATATCTCACACTCAATCCTAGGTTGTAAACACTTGAGTATTACAATCACCCATTAATGTTATCTTGGGTGAGACTACACAACACATTCTGTGTGTTTTGTTTCCTTTTGGTTTACCAGGAGGGCTGATAGTTTTAGTGGCTTTGTTGGAAACTCGAAAATACATGAACCCTAGGTCACTTATTACGAACTCAGACAGAATAGAATAGTCACCAATAAATGTTTGTGTTGTCATTGGTAGGAACATGAGAGGATTGAGTAGATGAGATAGGTTGAGAAAGAGATGAGTAAAGAAAAGAAGAAAGCAATGAGTCATTAGAAGGGAATGTTGAGACCGTGGAATCCCACAAAAGCAGAGATCAAAATTTGGCTAAGAACCAAAGAGATGGAGTTTTCATAGAAAGACAATAGAAACCCCAGACTAACACCCCGCAAATATCTTGAGAAATACATGTTTATTGATTTACATGAAATCGTTTTCTGCGATTTTCCACATTTATTGCAGGAGTGGATACTAAGGTTGAAGGATAACCACGTGACGAACTGGATTCGACAGCTAGAGTGGACCCCAATATAGATCGATAAGTTACATCAGGTGAACAACGAATTCACCCGTGCATTAGTTTTTTGGCTTGAAAGTATTGTGGCAGGATTTATAACAGAGGTTGCAGTAGACACAACGAAGTTGTATAGTGCAGCAGAGCAAGAGTTTCTATGAGGACCTCGAGGAAGGTATATTAGATCATTGAATACTTCAATTAAGATATTGTTATACAACAAAGGTGTAATGACAATGGAATCAAACAACTAAAATTCCCTGCGTGCATGGGGGAAGGGGGGAAGCACTGACAGAAAGAGGAAAAATGGGAGGAAAAGATAAAGGGAAGAAGGAGGAACCTTTGGACCTGATCATGAGGGATGATAACCATATCAGGTGGATATTGGAGACAAATGGAAAGATGCATAGCGGAGTACCCTAGCAATACAAGGTGAATGCCAAGAAGAGAGCCATAGTCACGAGGGAATGCTTGGCAAGTGATGAGGAAGAGATAGAGGATCTTCGAGTTGTGGATCAGATTGAGGAAATCTTATCATATTAATGTCAGTGTGGAACCCATAAACCCATGTATGACTAATACACCAAAGAGAACACCATCGTTTAGACAACCAAAGTTTGGAAGAAGTCCGACAGTAGGAAGTACATCTACACAAGGAGAAACAACTAGAGGAGCCAGTTCAGGCAGCACTAGTCAGGTATTGACACCACACAGAGGTAGTATCTCGGCATTCAAAATGGCAGGACATGATCCCTCCATTAGGTTGCCAGAATTTTGAGGAGAAGAAGCAATAGACCCTGAGAAACACTTGTTCATTTGTGCAAATATCTGGGAAGAAAAACAAATCACTAATGAATATACCAAACTTGCGTAGTTAGCTATTATGCTAAGAGACCGTACACTAGACTAGTACATGAGTCTAGACGCAAACAGTTCCCCTGGGACAACAAGGACACTAACAGACATTAAAAATTTACTGATAAATGAGTTCCAGAAGCCGAGCTCAAAGGATCAATACATGAATGAGATGATAGAAATTCGATAGAAACCAGGAGAATTTGTTTGGGAAATTGACCAGCGATTCAAGCAACTGAAGGGAAAGTTAAAATATCTCATGACCAATATGCAGCATCGGCACTTGCTTGTAAATTCACTTCTCCCACACTTAAAATACCCATTGTGACAATAGACATTCTAGACGCAGGAAGAGGCTCTGCAGGTAGCCCTGCAACTAGAAGAAAACCAGTATCAACAGATAGATCCAGCTATCGAAGAACTAAAGGAGGATTTGAAGAACTTAACATTCCATCTCAACCAGAATAAGAATAAGTATAAATGAGAAGTCGTTTGGTGTACTACACACAGGAAAAAAGGACACCACAAGAATGAATGTCCAATATTTGCATAGTATATGGAATCAGGAATGCCAAACCCATTTCCAAGAGGAGGACTATGGTCATGACCCATATCACTGCACGATGATGAAAAAATACCAGACAGTCCCAAAGAATTCATATGGAACCTTTTGCAAGTCAGTAGGCCATGACGACAAAGATTGTAGAAATATGGAATTGATGCAAGAAAGAACATCAGACGCATATAGACTGCAGGCAAAATGATGACTAGAAAAGTCGCGCCACAGTTTAATCAAGTTCCATCTTCATGCAACACTACGCAGAAACAATATAATACTGTGCAACAACCATATAATAATGCGCAGCCATAGTACAACACAACACATCCTCAGTACAATACCACGCAGTATAATCAGGCACCTCAATATAACACGTCGAGACTAGATCGAGCAGGCTACAAAGGTGGAGGACGAGCGAGAGGAGATTTTGGATGAGGTAGAGGACTAGTGGTATGTCATAATTGTCAACAACCCAGACATTATGCAAGGGAATGTCCACTTCCACCAGCAACATGTATGTATTGTCGCACATCGGACAATGACACAGAAGAATCTTTGACACTATTAGTAAAAATCGAGGAAAAGAGGAACCAAAACAACCAGAATGTTCAGTGGATCTCAACCAAAGCAAGGGATGAAGGACGGAACATCAACATACTCACCCGCGGAGGAGCTAAGATAGGGGATGATGTCGTTCGACAAGATCCATCACAAAATCAATGGGTGAATAAGAACGCCGAACCAAAGAAGCAGTTCGACGCGCAGAAGGAGAAGGAGATATTTAAGCAAGCCTGGCAAGAATTTCAGAAGGAGGATATTGTGACGATTTCAACTACACAAAAAAGAAAGGAAGCACCAGAATACGAAATGCCTTTGTTATTGGATCATACCAACGAAATACATTCCATGGGACAAGTAAGTACAATCAAAGGATTTTTGGAATCATGTGTAAAAGTATTAAATGATCCATCATCTGTTAAAATATTGCAAAACATACTAGAAAAATGTAGTATGCAAACAAAAGGAAAACTAGAACCAAAAACATTCAATCACCTACATACAAGAAGAAGAACCAGTAGGGAGTTCAGACTGAATGTAAACATTAAATACTTCAACATGGAAGATATCATACTAGATCTAGGATCTGAAGTTGATGTATTACCAAAGAAGACATGACAATAAATGGGAGATCCCACATTAGGATATTCACCAGTTCAACTAAAACTAGAAAACCATCACAAAGTCCTACCAATCAGTAGACTGAAAGGAGTGACAGTAGACATGGATGGGGTGTGATTTTGAAGTCATTAAAATGGTGGATGGCTCAACACCATACCCAACGTTACTTGGTCTGGATTGGGCGTTTGACAACCAAGACGTAATCAACTTGAAGACCAGTAAAATGGCATTTGAGTAAGGATAATACATGGTTATCACGTCATTAGATTCATCATAAGGGGAGAGGTTTGTAGAACCTACTTGCCTAGACTTAGAGGAAATCGACCAGTTGTATAGAAAAACTGTGTGAGATGAGGATTATGTAAACCCAACTGCATATGGGATGCTTAGTTGGCAGAGAATTACTTCATGTGCAATAGAATTAGATACCAGTTTATAAAATTGGCAACAACGATTACACAAAGTTTCCACGAGAATATGTACAAGAATAGACCACGCAGTAAGATGGGTAGGCACAGAAATAAGGGAACCGCCCATTTTCCATGGAATAAATTATTTGGAAAAATTCTTGGCACAGTATGAAGATGAAGTTTTAGAGAATTATAGACTGTTAGCACTTGATCTAGCACTCAATGCCACACCTGCAAGATGGTGGGGCACACACAAAGAGACAATCATAGATTGGTACCAATGTAAGTGGTTATTGCGCATAAGGTTTGGTGCAGAGCAGAAAAACAACAAGTAGCATAAGTATGATGGACAAGGGGTACCAACGGAACACTTGGAGGAGTGTAGAATGTTGTGGAAAATGAAACCCCTAGAGGAATGGCCTCATAATTTTATACACACCCTAGAGGGCATACCAACGAACTGGTATACAAACCAGGAATTGCGCAAAGGAACTATGACCTGGATGACATTGCAACAGAATTTTACAGCCACTTTCTCATTCAAGCATGAGAAACCCAACATATATTCTTCTCTCAAACAAACAAGAGGAGTGATATTCATCAAGGAACTAGAAGTTGAGCTCATAACAAAAGAACAACAATGAAACAAATAGATAGTTAAGGAACTATTTTCATGTTACCATGTGTAAGAGGAAGCATCGGATGAAAAAGATCCGTGCGATATTCAAATTGGAGAAGCAGAAGGAGAAAGAGAAGTGGAAGGACCACCTATAGAATCAGAATTTATTGCCACACTAATCAAGGTAAAGAAGGTTAACATTGGGATATTCGAGAATCCCAAAATGGATAGCATTGGGGACTACTGGGATGAACAAATAGTGGAAAGCATAACCGGGTTGTTGCGTGAGTACAACGACTTGTTTCCAACAACATTTACAGAGATGAAGGGTATAGAAGGAGAGCTAGGAAAAATGAAGATACCATTCAAATATGAAGTGAGATCGATCAGACAGTGACCATATAGACTGAATCCAATATATAAGTAGAAAGTCAAAGCTGAGATCGATAAAATGATCAAAACCGAAATCATAGAACCGATCAAAGAATCAGAATGGATAAGCTCGATGGCAGTTCAGGACAAGAAATAAGGAGGAATATGGATATGCGTCGACTTGAGGAAGTTGAACGATGCATTCCTACATGACCCATTTCCTACACCTTTCACAGATGAAGTGTTAGAGAACATAGGTGGACACAAAGCTTACTCATTTAATGATGGATGCTCGGGATACCATCAGATCAAGATAGCACAGGAATATAGATACAAGACCATGGTTACAACAGAATGGGGATCCTACCAGTACACAGTCATGTCGTTTGGACTAAAGAATGCACCAGTGATATTTTCTAGAGTATTCATCGTCGCATTTAAAGAATTCATCCACCATTTCCTAGAGGTATACTTAGATGATTGGATAGTCTACAATTTGTTGAAAGACCGTTTATAATTCTTACAACTAATGTTATAAATATGCAAAGAGTGCCTTATATCACTAAACATAAAGAAATGCATATTCAAAACATCGTTTCGGATACTATTGGGCCATATAGTATGCAAACAAGGTTTACTCGTAGATCCTGCAAAGATCACAGTAATTGTTAACTTACCAGCACCAAAAACAGTATGTCATCTAAGAGCGACATTGGGACACATAGGATACTATGGGAAATTTATCAAAGGGTACGCATAGATTACTGCACCAATGGAAAATTTGTTAAGAAAGGATACAAAGTTTTAGTGGAACGATGAGTGTCAACATGATCTGGATACACTAAAAGAAAATATGGTCACTGTGCCAATAATAGTATTTCCATACTGGGAGAAAACGTTCCATGTACATGTCGATGCATCATCCATAGCACTTAGAGCTATCTTGGCACAGCCAGGAGTGGGAGACCTAGATCACCCCATAGCCTTTGTGATCAGAAAGATATCAGAATCAAAACAGAACTACAACACTACAGAGCAAGAAGGCCTAGCTATGGTCTACACACTACAGAAATTCAGACATTACTTATTGGGAAAACACTTTAAGATGTTCACAGATCACTCAACCCTGAAATACCTAGTCAAGAAGCTAGTGTTCGGGGGAAGAATCTATCCATGGTTAATGTTATTTCAAGAATTTGACTTTGAAGTAATAGTTAAGCCAAGAAAATTGAATGCAGGACCCGACCACCTATCAAGAGTCACAAATGGAGAAGAAACTACAAATTTAGAAGACAACTTTCCAGATGAATAGTTATTATCAGTCCAGATCATTGATGAATACTTAACAAATATCATTCAGTACTTCGGCACAGGCACTGTGCCACAAGAATATAGCACTGCGCAAAAGAAAAACCTGGTATTTTGAGACGCATATTATCATCTGATTTCAGGACACTTATACAAAATGGGCGCAGACAACATCTTTCACAGATATGTGTTAGAACATGAAATACCAAGAATGTTATCAGAATCCCACAAGGGGATCGCAGGAGGAAATTATGCAACTAAAGCTACCGCGTAGAATGTATTGTGTGTAGTACTATGGTGGCCAACCATTCATAGGGACTCGAAGGAGTACTGTCAAATATGTGATGTTTGTAAAAGGGTAGGTAAACCCAACAAAAGAGATGAGATGCCATTACGAACACAAGTAACATTGCAGACATTCGACAAGTGGGAAATAGACTTTGTGGGACCAATCAACCCACCAACAAAAAGAACAGGAGCAAGGTACATTATCACCATGATGGAGTACCTAACAAGATGGGTGGAAGCCACACCAATGAAGGATTGCAGTGTAGAAACAACAACACACTTCTTATTTGAACAAGTGATCACTAGATTTGGATGCCCAAGAGTTTTGATGAGTGACCAAGGCAGCCACTTCATAAATAGCACCATCAGTGATATGAATGAAGAGTTTTAATTCCATCATCAAAAAAGCACACCATATCACCCATAGGAAAATGTCACAGTGGAAGCATTTAACAAAATCCTCGAGAATGCGTTGACAAAGATCTGTAACATCAACATGGATGACTAGGACCTCAAAGTACCAGCAGTATTATGGGCCTACAGGACTATGTGAAAACATTTGATAGGGCACATGCCATTCAAACTGGTCTATGGCTAGGAAGCAATGATGCCATTAGAATTCTTAGTAACAAGCTTGCACGTAGCAGCAATTACACAAATGACAGAATGAGGTGCAGTACAGGAGTGACTAAATAAGCTAATGACCATGGAGGAAGACCGGATCTTAGCAAGATTCCACCAACAAGTTCATAAAGCAAGGGACAAATCTTGGCATGATAGACACATAAAGAAGAAAACTTTCAAGGAAGGAGATCTAGTATTAATGTATGACAACAAATCGTTTCAACACCCAAGAAAGCTAAGAATGCATTGGCTAGGATCATACGAAGTAAAATCTGTCATAGATGGAGGAGTTGTACAGTTGAGAGAATTATCAGGCACATAACTCATAGGGATGATCAATGGGAGTCGACTGAATTTGTACAAGGATAGTCAACTACCCACCACGCAGTTAAAAAAAAAAAAAACATACAGAATGTTAAACATTACAAACAGAGGCAAAGTGCGCCAAAAGAGCACACACACTTAGGAATACGAACTCGGCGAGGAGAAGGACAATGGCCACATATAAATGAAACAAGAAGGAAATGGAAAGATGATAAAAGCAATACGAAAAGACGGATTTAGGCAGAATTAAAGGATGTAAAGGACCGATGGGATGCGACATTAATTGCACCAACTAGAGTAAAAAAGGAAGAGTAATGGAAAGTACGAAAGAACCATAGGTGCATTGAACCCATAATTAAGGTAGCATCCTCGATAAGCTTCATGGGATACCCATACAACACACGGGCGTAGGAGAAAATAGTCCATTTGTGAAAAGAGAATAGACAGGGAGTGATAGAGGCTAAGGAGCATAGTGGGGAGTTCCCATAGATCAGAGAGAACATCCAAACTCAGCAAATGTTCGACATTCACCGCCATGGCACCACCAAAGCAAGAAGAAACAAGTTAGAGTACCAGACAATCCATAGTTAAAACCAGGTCATGGGTACAATTGGAAGAAGGTGAACAGTAGCCGTCGGAGATCGTCAATGTCGACAAAATCCCATCCCTAGACACAACACTAGTGAATCCCACACCTGTAGTGGAAGAAACCCAATAGTCAGCACCGGAGAGCACGAATACAGATAGACCGATAGAGGTACAAGAGCAGCAGAACCGAAATGCAGAAACCCTAAAGGAGGCACAACTAGAGAACACCAAAGAAGATTCGAAAGTCAATGGAACAACAATGAATCAGGAAGCAACAATTGAGAAAGATGATTCTCAAACCATCATATCAGACCACCCACTAGAAGGAACAGTAAAAGATGTCACAGGTTGTCCAGAATGGTATTCTGAAACACAACCAGGAGCTGTTGGAACCTCAAGCCAGCCACCACCACGGAAGAAAGACAAGAAATAGGTACCTAGGTCACCTCTCAAGAAACCCATTGCAGCCCTCGTCCTACCGCATATATCATATGGGGTACGAGTGAAATTAGAATTGTTGGGTCATATTGACAAGCTAAAATACTCAAACCACGATGTAGCAGACATAGAAAAGTTTTCAGAATTTGCAAAGAGAGTGTACTTGGAGACTGTGGGCACAAATCCGATTAGAGAACCGATTGATCAACCACTCCAATGGGAAACAGGATTGGAGAAAATAGAGATTTTAGGTCTGTTATACCTACCACATTTTGGCATAGGTCAATGCGCAAGCGGAGTGCATCAAAAAAATGTTGGCAGTCACACATGAAGAGGACATATCGTTAGACAAGATCATTTCGATAGACATAGATATTATTGAAAACATAACAAGGTTTCCATATTGGGGCATGGATCTTGCGCAGTTTCTGGATGACAAATCCAAGGAGAAAGCACTAGAATAAGAAATGAAGAAGAAGTATGGCACTGACAGGGGGACACGAGGAATCATTATCAAGAGGATCAATGATGTCACAACACAAATGGGTGCAAAAATCTTAGCTTGTAAGTTGTTGAGAAAATGTCGCAGGGAGGAAGTTCTAGCTGGGGTTGTCGTAGTTGTAGCTCAATGTGCCAAGGGCACCATAGTGAGTTGGGCATCGTATCTCTTGAACTTATTCCTGGATGACTCCAAGGATGCGCAAGATCTAGGAACAGAGTTTCAATATTCATGGATAATCATGTTAATAGCCTTTATGGGATGGAGAGAGCCAAGATATGTAACTTTCAATACCAGACCCAAACCGAATCAGCGAGAAGATATATATTTTTGAAAGCCATTTCGAATGCTAATAAATAAAGGATGAATGGGTCCATATTTGAAGGATAACTACGCAACCTACAGGAAGCCATCTCTAACATGTGGAGGATCACACCACAGGATGTCACGCAATATCGGGACATCGCCAACATTGAGGCCACACGACATACAATGTGGATACAGGCGCGGAAGGATCCCGATGAGAAGTGGCTACAAATGCACTATTTTATCACGAAAGGAGACATCGACATGGTGATCAAAGACTGGGAAGATGAATGGAGGATTCCAGTCCTCACCCAAGACTTACCAGAAAGGACAGCGGAAGAAGAGGTAGGGTAGGGAGAAACACAGCCTCAATAATTCATAGTGCCCAAGAAATGGAGGACAGGCCAAACAAATCTGAAGCAGACAAACGAAGGCACGGCTAAGACAGGAACCTAGAAGGGGAAGAAGGATAATACGGAGCTAGCCAAGGAATAGTAGAAATAGTCTGAGGCAGCGCAAGGGACCACAACAAGTCCCAACCCACAGGAACCAGGTAGGAATAAGAGGCCAGCCACGTAGATAGGAGGAGCACGCAAGAAAATGAAGGTGAAAAGAATGCCTCCAGAATATATGATCATGGACAATGATGAGGAAATGATAGACCGAATGGTCCAGTATTGTCTAGTCGAGGATTTAGACAATGTTGTGCACCACATGGACAGGATTCAAGAGGAGTTGGTAGACATGCGGCAGTTCCTCAAGCAAATTGGGGAAGTACACACAGCAAGAAACAATAGGGAAACAGGGCCATCAGCACCATAGACAGAGGAAATATTGGAAGAGGGAGAGTGAGATCCAATCCATACAATACTGTATCCGAATGCAACATTCCACATCACACCCAGTATGCTACGCATGGACAAGATCGTGGGGTAGACACCCCTGAAGGACTTAATCCAGATCCAATTGGTATTACCACGGATACCATCCAAGGCTCTACACAAGTTGCAGGTCAGTGTAAACCACGAGGTACAATCTTGGGAACGTAAAGACTTAGTCAAATTGCAACAAGCAATAGAAAAGTGGGACATGCTGGAAATACTATGGGAGCAGGCTAAGTTCGAGAACCAAGAGGAAAAGGAGCGCATGAAAGGATTGGAGAAAAAAGTGGCAGGAACATACAAGAAGATTCTGAAGACCACGCATATGGATGAAATCACAATAGTAGAAAATATTGATCAGATTGTACAGGAAATCGATCAATATCAGAAGGAGATTGAGAGTCTTCGAGAGAATCTCACACTCACTACTCCACCAACAGTGAAGGAGCAAAGGAATCTGGAAGAATTAAAACAACTACAGGAGATAGAGTGATAGGTTAGCACAGCAGTTGACTTGTTCGAGAATGCAACACAACTTTGGAAAAAGCTAGAGGAGGATCAGAAAATCCAGAAGTGGGACAAGGAAGAAGAAAGGATAAGCATAGCTATCGAAGACCTCAAGTAGAGGCAAAAGATAATTTCCATCACAGAGCGCATCAAAGGGGCATAGTACATGAGGAAATTGCAGACAGAACTCACTAGTACTGCACAAACACAAAAGAAGGAGCGTCAGGCTCAAATAGAACCATTTCAAGAGTGGGTAGAAGAAGTCTTGGCACAGGCAGAGGAATCCAAGACACATATAGCATAGAACTAGGCAGAGTGTGCGAAATTGATCAGTGACAAATTTGCAGTTCACATAGTGTACACACTCAAGGAGAAGACTGCGCAGGTGCAGACACGGGCAACAAAGCTCAAGGAAAAGTTCCAGGCGATCTCCAGGGATATGGAAGAGTTGTGTTAGGTGGCTCGAGACAAGCCACATGTCAGTGTTGGGGGTATGTTGGAAGCAGACCAAAGCGGAGAAGCAAGGTGATTTTGGGAAAGAAAGTATGCACGAGGAAAGAGACAACTAGAAGGAAGAATAGCATGCACGCATGCAGGGAAGACCTAACAATGGTAGGGTTAGGGTTTTGGTAATGCATTTTAAAGGTTGAAGAGCTAGAAATATATAAATATAGATACTTAGGTATCATAGGGGTTGGGAATACGATAGGGATAAGAGGAATATGATAGAAATAAGTTGGTATTGTAGAAAGAGTTGTTGAAGCAAGTCGATATGTGATATTTTGTTGTATGATCTATTTTGTATAAGTTGTTGAGTTGGGGAAGACGAATGAGGGTATATATTGAGGGTTAGATCCCAGGTTGAGGATCTTGGTGCGATCTAGTCCACCTCATATAGATCTTACCCAACTGTGAAGAATTGTAAAGCACGCGGCATTGTAGATGCGGAAATAATATAATAAAAGAGCTAAGAGCCAAATATTTGTGGTCGTATCCCAGAAGGGGGTGAACCATGGTAACATCTCTATTATGTGATGCATGCATGCATGTCTTTATTGTCTTCAGCAGTTATTATTATGCTTAACGAATGAGTTGTTATATTTCCTGCTTATTCACAAATGACAATATATTGCGTTTACAAGTTGTTATAACCCTATAATTTATAGGATCAACTGGTGACTGAAAAATTTATCCTTTTATTGTTTTGGTTGTCAAATGATTTTTCATTCTGCAAATAATTTGAGAAAAAAGAAAAGAAAAGAAAGAAAAAGAAAAAGAATAAAAGAGGGCATAAAAGAAATTTAAATAAAGCCCCATGCAATAA
>JZKD02S1982323.1:38329-51301 GCA_000966675.3 Picea glauca
ATATAGTTCATTTATATAAATCATAAGTTCTTTCATGCATGCAAGTGATAGCTTAGATTTGATTTCTTTTCTTTAAAGTGCTATCTTAAGAATCTAGATGTAGCATAGAAAGATAGTCCTTTTGCTCTAAAATTTTGCTGAAATTTTTAAAGGGTTAAAGGCTATTAATTTTCCAAGTATTTTCATTGTTCAATCTAGCATCTAAGTGCTCTAAACATTTATGTTTTAGAACAGCCACAAAATACCCTAAGGAAACTAGCTTTCTAGCTTGAGTTTCTTAGTTCCCTTTTGCCAAATTTTGTAGAATTTAACTTAGAAAATTTTGTAGATTGCTACTAATAACCCAAGAGACTTCCGAAGTGTTTTTGGGCATATTTTTCTATCATTTGTTCACTGTTTTGTGCAGGTTGAAAAACAGATAGGAAGAAACTCTGTCTGTTTCGGGTGGATTAGGAGCATCCGGGACCCCCGAGAGCACCCCTTTACTCAGTAAACTCTTGTAAAAAATATTGTAAAGACTTGTGACCCCCCTAATGAATGGTCACAAGTCACTATAATAAAGTATCGTGCAAGATATTTAATAAAATCAGTGGGACTAAAAGCTCTCGCTTTTCATTCCCCCTGGGGGAACGGAGTTTTTGGTGGTGGTGTCAATTTTTTTGCAAATTTTAGCTTAGATTTGATTTTCATAACTAAAGTAAGCTAAAGTAATCCTTTAATACAAATCAATGTAATCAGTTTAGATTAGTTTTTCCTTTTTTTGCAAAGTAGAACACTAATTGCTAAATTAGCTTTATTTTCTGCAATTTCAATTTGGCAAATAAACCATCCCCTCAGCTCTTTGCAAGAGGCCTGGTCAGTGTGGATTAGTAATTAGTCTCACATTTCAATTCAGTCATTTATTTTTTTGCTTTAAATAAACAAATTCCCCTCAACTCACAGTGTCGTTCCTAACCCTTCTAGTTGTGAGCTAGTTTCGATCTGTTGGAAGTAAGTTTCATACACGCTATGTTGGTTAGTGGTTGATAGAATAATTAGGACAATATATAAGGTAGTTAGATTAATGCACGAGAAAATGCCTTGAAGTGACATGCGAAGTAAGGCAGGCCGTCTCAGGACCTGGCTTCCCACCCGTTTTGGACATCCAACACTTTGAGTGAGTTTTACTAGTGAGATCATTGGGTTTCGGTAAAGCTCTCCGTAATTTTCCAAACAAAGAGCTAACCTCCAAGAAGGCCCCAACCATTTCATTAACTAAAAATCAATTTATCCTAATAAAACACGTGAACTACATTGCCCGCAATTCACTTTAAGGCACTGGCCTCAACTTTCACATTCAACAAAGCCATAGGCTTCATTTTTCAATTTTGGTTATCTATTTACTTCAAATGAAACTTGCATCTAACAATTGTTTCTCGGTATCCTTTTGATGCAAGTATATGCTTATTGATAATATATCATGGTGAATGTTTAATTCATGTTTTATCAGTTTATGGTTGATTGTCTAAAAGAATAATAAACTCCTAGATTTTAATTTTGTACTTAGCCTATTTCAAAACCTTAGTATATTTGTTATGGACTACCTCCCTTGGCTTCTCTAGGAGTTGGCCTAGATGGAGGAGTTGAGGATTAGGTGACAACACATTAACTCTCACTTGCCCCCAAGGACACACCTAGTGGATTGAAGATTTCTTCCACGTCTCCCAGGTGTGTATAAGGTGGCAATAGGTTTGATTCAAAACAAATAGAAATGAAATTGATACATTTGTTTTCAAACCATTCCCTACGTTTTGGACAATCTTTCTGATAATGTCCCAATTTTTTACAGAAGTGACACTTATCACTATTCCTTTCCTTCTTATAAGCCTAAGAACCATGATTAGGCACACCAGCCTTGGGTGATGTTCGCTTCATGCCCTTTCTAGGATTTTTCCCTTTCAGTTCGGCTCCTTGAGTTATGGAATGAACTTAATGTTGTCCATGTTGCTTATGTCTTGCCTCTTCTTGATTGAGCATACCGGCCAACTCATTCACATTCCACTTATCCTTAATAGTGTTATAGTGAATCTGTATGGCCCGTACTGAGGAGGCAGGGAGTTTAAAATAAATTGCACAAGAAAGAACTCATCCACTTTCATCTCAAGAGTCTTTAATTGAGAAGCCAGATTTGTCATTTCAAGGACATGCTCATGCATCCCACACATACCATCAAACTTCATGGTGGTAAGTTTAGCCATCAATGTCCCAGCACGGGACTTGTCTACAGTTCGGAAATGCTCTCGCACAGATTTCAGCAATTCTTTAGAACTGTTAGTTCCAAGAAGAGTTGACTTGATGTTGTTTGCTACAGTCATTCGCATAAACTTAAGGCTTAGTCTATTCGATATTTCCCATGTTTTGAATATAAATTTTTCTTCCGCACTACTGTCATCAGTAATAGTAGCAGATTTCTCAGATTCAAGTGCTATATCTAGATCCATAACACCAAGGTGAAAATGAACATGTTCTTTCGAATATGAAAAATTCATTGCATTCAAAATCAAAATAGAAGGGGCATGCGAATGTAGCGAAATAGGAATTGATACTGCAATCATAAATTCATGCTCACAATATTAATTCTACAAGTTATAAATAGTTTAACAAATAAGCAACATAAAAACACATGGTTAAACAGTAATAAACAATATTATCATGACCTACCTTTGGGCTAATCTTATGGTAAACTATTAACATTATGGTGATTTCCTTTCACCTAATAGGACTGATTGATAAAATATTCACAACTAAGAAGTCTGAAACCTTTGGGTATCCATATGAACATCAATTGTGAATAACCACCACCCATCCTACCCCAATTAATTAATCTCTCAAAAATGGTGCACCTTTGGGCCAACCTAATATTCTAGTGATTAAATAATTGCGATTTGCAAAGTCATTATTTTAACACCAGGGAAACGAGTATTAAATTTCGATAATTTGACTTGATATCTAAAATCATTCTGGTTGGACCACTTTGGCGGCTACCAAACTGTATCTTAATATAGATCTTAAATCAATATAATGAATCTGTACATTGAATCAACAGTAATGTGTTCAATGCAAACATATATAGAGAAATTAACTTCAATGTAGAAGTATGCTATGAATCCATTAGTCGGATACAAAAAAAATAAAAAAAATGAAAGTTCCTAAATAATGTTTTGATACCATAATGTAGCCACGCCCTCACTGGCATGTCCAATCACACATGATATTCTCTTCTTCCGGCCCGAAGAACCCTTGAATAGCTCTTCTATTTCCCTATCAGGAAACCTGCACCCACATATCTCTTCGAGCGATCCCCCTCTCTTTACTTATTGGGGGATCAGAACTCGCGACTTCACGAGTCTAATGGTTGAGCACTTCAATCTTGAATCCCTGAGACCTGATGGCCAGTCAATGATGACTTTACCTTAACTCTGTCGGAACTTCTGCGCTATTGCGATTTTGCCACTCGTGATATCGAACCACTCGATTTACCGACTTCCAAACCCTGATGCGCCAAACCTCTGATGCACTCACGGGGTTGAATTTTCATCTGTCCTATTTCCTTTATCAGGCTATTAGACTTCGCGGGATCGTGAATCCTGATGTCAATGGTTTTAGGACTTTACTTTCCCCGAACTCTGTTATTGTGCCACCTGTCCTGCACTAGCTCCTGCGGTCCCACACTAGTTATCTCACCGTTGGGGTATCGTGTTTTGTGACTACAAGCTGCAAGAATACTCTGTCCTTCAAAACCCTGATTCTCCAAAATCCAACTTCTTTGGATCCCCTGACATGCATCCTCAACGATGGACGGCTCAGGGCTCGTCGGGATATCGTGGATCGCGATATCACAATTCTTGTTGCACAAATTTGGGACTTCGACTCACGAAACTCTGATCCATGATATGCGCATGGATCCAACGACCCTCGTGCTCCTAATCAATAGCTCTGCCTCTCCTGATCTTGGAACCCTTTTGGGAATATGTCACTGTATCTTCCCTGCACCTCTCCAAGATCCAACGACTTTCGGTGATTCGCGAATTCTTCCTGGAAGAATATTGACCGCCCGTTTCTTCTAGATGAACTCTGTGACAGGAATCAAGTACTTCCTCCACGAAGACTTGGTCAGCTCTGCAAAAACTTGCAGTGCCTGCTGGAACACTCCAATCGCTATTTCTTTGTGCAATCCTTCGACGAATTCGAAGACTCTATCCCTCCTGAGCTTTTGTTGTGACTTTGATACTTATAAAAGCCTCCCTGCACGCACTCTTTGTGGCAACCCTGCAACACGTCTAAGTGTTGAAGTCTCTTCAACTTTGTGCATACCTGCAACAACAGTCCCTCAATACCTCACTCAGGTTTGCAACCCTGAGACCTTTACCTAGCCTGCACTCTTCTTGCATGACCCTCTGCCCAACTGCACCTTCGAGGAAATGAGAATCAAAGCTATCTCTATGTGAACCCTTCTGTCAATGCACTCCTTGCAGACAATTTGACTGCACTCCTTGTACGAATTCTCTGACTCAAATAGACAAACAATTGAAACTCATTCCATCTCCCTCTCAGACTTCAATTCATACATGAATTCATATACATAGCATATCAAAGCAAGTGCATAACAGGAAACAAACATTCATGAGCATATCAACATCAACACACAAAGGATTTAAACACAAAACCATGAATTCGAATCAATCTTCTTCTATTAATTCAAATATCAGTACATGGGTGTTCTCTACACAACTCTTTGCTTGCTCTTCTTGCTTGCTTCTATGCCCTTGTTAATGTTACAATGATACAATGAGGGTGTCTATATCCGTTTCCATCTTCCTTCTAAACTGTCTAATCTATGAATTAAAATCCTATCTACCAGCATTAACTATATTAAATGTTGTCTATCTACTAAAGGACGAGAGCTATCTACTCAAGGTCCATTACAATACACAAGGTACACTTCATTAAATTTTCACATTAATGTTTGCGCAACAGTTTCAAGGTAATTTCAAAATTTGTGTTGGATTATCTAGTTGTCTTTCGCTTCCGCGTTGGCTCGCTTGATGAGTTGGCGATGCTCCTGCATCATACTCCCTCGCTTGAAAACTTTCATGGGATCTTGTCCATGAGATGCTACACGGTTTGTCCATGCTTCTGTATCTCTGCTTCATTCTCCTAGCTAGCATTTTCAACTGGATGGTTCTTCCATTTGACCAGATACTCAAAATATTGTTTTCACTTGGTCCTCTTACTCACTCTCTTGTCCAGTATGCATTCCATTTGTGGCCTCTCTACAACTGGCAATTGTTTCACCCATTGGATCACTGGTTGTTCAGCTTCAATCTCTTCTTCCCCAGCCCTGTATGGGTATAAATTTGCGACATTGAATATCGGAGATAATCCGATCCCATCGGGTAACTCGATCTCATAAGCATTTTCTCTGAATTTTCTCAAGACCCTGCATGGCCCGATTTTCTTCATCTTTAACTTGTTATATGTTCCTCTCGGGAACCGTTCTTTCCTCAAATGTGCCAGAGTTAATTCACCAACCTCAAACTAAAGTTGTCTCTTCTGCTGGTTGGTTCTGTGCTTATACTCGTGATTTGAATCTAGGAGTCGCTTCTTCACCCGACTGTGAAGTTGTTTCATCGCCTCAGCGAATTATTCTGCACTAGCGTTGTTAGTAGTAGTTTGTTCTAAATCCCTCAGTTCAGAAACTCCTCTCGGTTGCACGCCATACACAATCTAAATTGGACTTCGGCCTGTGCTCCTGTTCACTGAATCATTGTATGCGAACTCTGCTTGCGGCAATATGCTATCCCAGCTGCTACGGTGCTCTGTCACCAAGATTCTCAGCAAGTCTCCCAAACTTCTGTTCACCACTTCCATTTGTCCATCCATCTGAGGATGATAAGTAGAACTAAACATCAAATTAGTTCCTAGATTCTTCCATAATGTCCTCCAGAAATGTCCTATGAACTTTGTGTCTCTGTCTGAAACTATACTTTTCGGCAATCCATGAAGTCGAATGACCTCTTTAAAAAACAAATTTGCGATGTGAGTCGCATTACGGGTCTTCTGTCATGGGATAAAATGTGCCATCTTGGAAAAAATATCCACTACCACAAAGATCGAATCAAATCCCCTTTGCATCCTTGGCAATCCCAATACGAAATCCATGCTAATTTCATCCCATGGCCTCTCCGGTATGGGAAATGGCTGATAAAATCCTGCATTCTTGTTTCTCCCCTTCAAATGCCGACAAACTCTACATCTGTCTACAAATTGCTTGACTTCTGACCGCATCCGTGGCCAAAAGTATGAATCGCTCAGCTTTGTGAATGTCTTATCGTGACCAAAGTGTCATGCTAATCCACCACTGTGCTTCTCCTTTAACAAGTTCTCCCTCATGGAGCATTTTGGAATACACAGTTGATTGCCTTTGAACAACAATCCTTCTTGGATCATGTACTCTATCGACCGGCTTTTGTCTCTGAGAACTGGATTCTCAGTTGCCTCATATGCCTCCTTAAAATCTGGATCATCCCTGTACATGTCTCTAAGATCATCAAAACCCAACGTTTTGACTCGGACTCCTGCATCAATAAACATTTCCTGCTCAAAGCATCAACCACTTTGTTAGCAGTACCCAAAATGCGTTTAATCAAAAATGTAAAATTCTGCATATACTCTACCCATTTTACATGTCTCTGATTCAACTTCTCATATTGAGTCACAAACTGTAATGCATGGTTATCACTATATAGAACAAATTCTTTCGGGATCAAGTAATACCTCCACTTTTTCAGTGCTTGTATGATAACATAAAACTCCTTATCATATGTGGAGTATTTAAATTTTGCCTCATTCAACTTCTCGCTAAAATATGCAATTGGTCTGTCCTCCTGACTCAAGACCGCTCCTATGGTAAACCTGTTTGCATCACATTTCACCTGAAATGTTTTCTGAAAATCTGGCAACACCAGAACCGGTTGTTCCGTGATCTTTCGCTTCAACAGATTGAAGCTCTTCTCAGCCTCTCCTGTCCAGTGAAAAGAATTATTCCACTTATTCACTGTATCCATCATTTCTACGCTAATTCCACTGAAATTCCTGATGAATTTTCGGTAGAAACTAGCCAAACCATGAAAAATTCTCACTTCGAATACATTCCTCGGTGATGGCCAATTCTTAATCACTTCTACCTTATCCGGATCCATCCTCAACTCATTTGCGGATATAAAAAAACCTAGATAAATGAGTTTTGTCTTCATAAATGAGGACTTCTTTACATTTATCAACAACTTCTCCTCCTGTAGCTTCTTCATCACAATGGCCAAATGCTTCAGGTGCTCATCCTTTGTCTTGTTGAAAACCAATATGTCATCTAGATACACAATGAAAATTTTCTCGATGAATTTCCTCAGGAATTCATTAATTAACCTCATAAAGGTACTTGGCACATTCGTCAAACCAAACAACATGACTAGCCATTCATATAACCCCTTGTTGGTTTTGAAGGTTGTTTTCCACTCATCGCCTTCCCTCATGCGAATCTGATGGTATCCTCTTTTCAGATCAATCTTTGAAAAATATTTGGCTCCACTCAAGCAATCCATTAAATCTTCCATCCACGGTAATGGAAACCTATACCTAATGGTTATCTTGTTGATGGCTCTTGAGTCGATACACATTCTCCAATCTCCATCATTTTTTGGATTGAGTAACATTGGAACAACACATGGACTCAATATTTCCCTGACTAGCCTTTTGTCCAACAACTTGTGGACCTGCTTCTTGACCTCTTCATTTTCTTGCAGCGCCAACCTGTACGTGGCTTTGTTCGGCAAACTGGTCCCTGGTATGAGGTCTATATGATGACTCACATTCCTCATCGGTGGCAACAAACGAGGTAATTTGTCCACCACGATGTCAGCGAACTCTTCCAGCAGTTCCTGAATCTCCTCTGGTAGATCATCCACTCTTGTGCTAGTCCGAACAATCATCGACTTTCTGACCACAAAGAATTGTGGATATTCTTTCTTCTTCACATCCGTAAGAAGTTCCTTCCCACTCATGAGAAGTACCGTGTTTCTTACTTCTGGCTTCACCTCCTTATCTTTTATTGGAAGGAACATGTGTGTCCTCCCATTCTTCTCTAAAGTATAAGTGTTCATTCTCCCGTCATGAACCACATTTCTATCATATTTCCATGGTATACCCAACAATAGATGACAAACATCCATAGGAATGATGTCACACAAAATCTTATCATTATAACCACCTATCTTGAATTCAACCAATCATTGTTTAGTAACAGTTACCTAGTGTCCCTTCTATATCCATGAAACTTTGTATGGGCTTGGATGATTAGTCATCTCCAGCTCTAGATTCTCTACCATCTCCGTAGATACAAGATTATCCATGCTACCACTGTTCACAATGACCTTGCACACCCTATCCTTGGTCTTGCATGTAGTCCTAAAGAGTCTGTTCCGTTGAGCTGAGTCCTCCACTTCCTTTCTGGGTGTTAAGAGAACTTTATGCATCATCAGTGACCTTCCTCCCTCAACATCTTCAGCCTCAACATCCCACTTCTACGCTTCGGTGATGTGAGCTTCTCCAATGTCCTTCTTTTTCTCTGGACACTCAAATGATTTGTTCCCATTCTTTCCGCATGTGAAGCATGTGATTACTCCACCTCTTCCTCTTTCTCTACCTCTGGTATGAGGAAACATGTTATTATCGGCATATCCTCCTCTTTGCTCAGTATGTTGTTCTCTTTGCTCAGCATGTTGCCCTCATTGTGAACTTCCACCTCTCTCAGTACAAGTCTGAGGGTTTTTCCATTCCTCCTTGGGCTTTTGGTTTCTTTCCTAGGGAACTGACTTGACTCTGGGATGAATCCTGCTTCGGCCTCGCTGACCTTGCTTACGGCTCAACTTCTCTTCATCTTTCAAATCCATATGATAAGCATCCTCCACCGTTCTGATGGTTACCATGCTCATCTCGTCCTGGATATCATATCTTAGGCCATTCATATACCTGGAAACTTTCTCATCATCTCTCTCCCGATGACCTTCCCTGATATTCAGTCGATAGAATTCCTCTGTGTATTCTTTCACTGTCATCAACTTTTGTCTCAGGTTCTGCATCCTCTTGAACAAAGTAATTTGATAGTCTCTTGGGATGAATTTCACCTTCATCTTTGTAATCATTCGATCCCAAATTTTTATTTTCTGCTTGCCTTTGCAACATCTATCTGCTTGTAGCTCGTCTCACCATAATGCTGCATGTCCCTTCAAGCGTGTGACAGCATGTCTGACCTTCATGTCCTCTTCAACATCTTCATAATCGAAGTAGGTGTCAAGAGCTCAGATCCAATCTAGAAGCTCTTCTGCATCCATATTTCCCTCGTAAACTGGAATGTCCATTTTCGGCTTAGCACCCATCCTGGCAATAGATTTAATTAGGCATTCATTCGCTGCATCCTCGACTGCAACTTCCTCTTCTCATTCGGCCTCAATTTCATTGTCAGAATCACTAAGATCCCCTGCACTAGTTGTGCGTCTTTGCGCTATCTCTATGTCTTCGAGTCTCGCTCGAAGATCACGCATTTGTCTTTCCATTTATGGATTAGTTACCTGCCTGCCTCTTCTTCACACCTCCCTATCCTCTAGATCAGGTGATTGTCTTTCTCTCCTGGGCGGCATGGTGAATTTTCTTCTCTGCTACAGAAAGAAAAGAAACAATCTCGCTCTGATACCACTCTAACGTAGCCGCACCCTCACTGGCACGTCCTCTCACACAGGATATTCTCTTCTTTAAGCCCGAAGAACCCTTGAATAGCCCTTCTATTTCCCTATCGGGAAACCTGCACCCATAGATCTCTTCGAGCGATCCCTCTCTCTTTACTTATTAGGGGATCAGAACTCGTGACTTCGCGAGTCTAATGGTCGAGCACTTCACTCTCAAATCCCCGAGACCCGATGGCCAGTCAACGCTAACTTTACCTTAACTCTGTCGGAACTTCTGCTCTATCGCAATTTCTCCACTTGCGATATCGAACCACTCGATTTACCAACTTTCGAACCCCGATGGGCCGAACCTTCGATGCACTCACGGGGTTGACTTTTCATCCATCTCGTCTCCTTTATTGGGATATCGGACTTCGCGGGATCGCAAATCCTGATGTCGATGGTTTCAGGACTTTACTTTCCCCGAACTCTGATATTGTGCCACCTGTCCTCCACTAGCTCCTACGGTCCCACACTGGTTACGTCACCGTTGGGGTATCACATTTCGCGACTCCGAGATGCAAGAATACTCTGTCCTTGAAAACCTCGATTCTCTGAACTCCGACTTCTTTGGATCCCCTGAAACGCATCCTCAATGATGGACGGCTCAGGGCTCGTCATGATATCGCGGATCGTGATATCACAATTCTTGTTGCACAAATTTGGGACTTCGACTCATGAAACTCTGATCCACAATATGCACGTGGATCCAATGAACCTTGTGGTCCTAATAAATGGCTCTGCCTCTCCTGAGCTTGGAACCCTTTTGGGAATACGTCGTCGTATCTTCCCTGCACCTCTCCAAGATCCAACTACTTTCGGTGATTCGTGAATTCTTCCTGGGAGAATACTAACCATCCGTTTCTTCCAGATGAACTCTGTGAAAGGAATCAAGTACTTCCTCCATGAAGACTTGGTCACCGAACTTGCAGCGCCTGCTGGAACACTCCAATCGTTGTTTCTCCGTGCAATCCTTCGACGAATTCGAAGACTCTATCCCTCCTGAGCTTTTGCTGTGACTTTGAGCCTTATAAAAGCCTCCCTGCACGTACTCCTTGCGGCAACCCTGCAACACATCTAAGTGTTGAAGTCTCTTTGACTCTGCGCACGCCTGCAACAACAGTCCCTCAATACCTCACTCAGGTTTGCAATCCTGAGACCTTTACTTGGCCTGCACTCTTCTTGCACGACCCTATGCCCAACTGCACCTTCGAGGAAATTAGAATCAAAGCTCTCTATTTGAACTCTTCTGTCAACGCACTCCTTGCGGACAATTCGAATGCACTCCTTGCAGGAATTCTCTGACTCAAATAGAGAAACAATTGAAACTCATTTCATCTCCCTCTGAGACTTCAATTCATACATGAATTCATATACATATCATATCAAAGCAAGTGCATAACATAAACCAAACATTCATGAGCATATCAACATCAACACACAGACGATTTAAACACAAAACCATGAATTCGAATCAATCTTCTTCTATTAATTCAAATATGAGTACATGGGTGTTTTCTACACAACTCTCTGCTTGCTCCTATGCCCGTGTTAATGTTACAATGATACAATGTGAGGGTGTCTATATCCGTTTTCCCTCTTCCTTCTAAACTGTCTAATCTATGAATTAAAATCCCATCTACCAGCATTAACTATATTAAATGTCATCTATCTACTAAAGGACGAGAGCTATCCGCTCAAGGTCCATTACAATACACAAGGTGCGCTTCATTAAATTTTCACATTAATTTTCGCGCAATAGTTTCAAGGAAATTTCAAAATTTGTGTTGGCTTATCGAGTTGTCTTCCGCTTCCACACTGACTCGCTTGATGAGTTGGCGATGCTCCTGGATCATACCACATGTTAAATAAATTGATAGACATTACCAACGCATTTCTGAAATAAACATATGTAATTTATTAAAGGACCTGGAACTTTCAGGATCTTCACATATGTCATGTTAAGGCGGAAATAAAACAATACTTACCTGAATCCATTAATGCACAGATCCTAGACTTAATTAAAACCCGTTAACCATTGTAGCTTCAAACTTCAGAACATAAATCTGGTTTCTCTCCCTTGCCCCTTTCTGATACGTTCTTTAGACTATGAGATGGGTATTTTGAAGGTTTTCTTATAGGCAGAGAGAGGACCGGTTTCCCCAGGACAGTTATACTCCACTGCCCATCATGGTAGGAGTTTTGAGACCATTCCCCACACGTTTGGTATTCAAGACAAGAAAAGAATATGAACCCAGAAAAACGTAACCACATACCATACGCGTCTCTTCATATGGGTCATCAAAACGACTGATTAAAATTAGTCTTACAATGAACTGTGCTAACGAGGAAAACGAGGTATGGTGTCATCCTTATGAAAGAAACTAGTCATTGCCCAAGAAATTGGGACATAACAACAAACGTCCAGCCACCAAAGACATAGTAATTCTGTAACAACAAAATGTATTCGCCAAGCATGAAATGTGACTAAATTGATTTCGTTACCCACCCACTGTCTCAAAAACTTAAAGGTTCGAAGCATAAAGGTTACAAGTGTCGATGCACGTCCCACTAATCTTCCATTAATCAGATAAATACCAAACAACCTATGCTTCCAATAATTAGATAAATACAAAAATAATCAAATAAATACCAAATAAACTATGCTTCTATTTATTAGATAAATGCTTAAAAAGGGAAACGTACAATCTAAAGGAAAGCATTCGAGAGAAATTAATTTATAATTTTTACTATCATACAACCACTCAACTTAAAGGATTGTTGTAAAGTCGAGGGGCCAGGTGTCCGCAACCAGCCATACAATTTATTCACTTCAAATTTTCAAATAACCAGACAGAATTTAACTTTAAACCCATAAATTAAGTAAACAAGAAAGAACAGAGGCAACTTAATAAAAGTTCCAGTCACCAAGCCTGGTTGTGATCCAATTGCGGAGAAGTAAAATAAATGTAAAATAATGCAGAGCTCTTATCTAAATGTAGCCCAGAAATGCTGCAGACACTCAAGAATTCTGAAAATGTAAGGGAGACCGTTCGAGAGTGATTTACCACTCAGCATCTGTGCCTTGCACTGTCGACATGCATTCACTTTTACAGTTTCACTGGGCAAAAGGAACTCGAATTCAATGCGCCTG
>JZKD02S1982334.1:0-23948 GCA_000966675.3 Picea glauca
GGTCTTCTTACATCCACCTTATTCTATTTTATTGAAAGGTCTTATTAATATTGACCTTTATTACATCCGAATACATTGATCTACCTATGTGCGGGTTAGGACCTTAACATATTGTCTAAGGTCTTTTATTTGTCACAAAAAAAACTTGCAATTTGCAAACTAATGGCATTTTATTTGTTGGAACTTGGCAGCTGCCCTACTTCATTAAACATTTCAGATTTGGTTTTGAGTCTTTGACTCTTGACTCTTGAGTCAGCATTGAGCAAGAAATCATGGCAGGTAGAGGTCAGAAGAGAGGGGGGAATGCCAATGCTCAAAGACAAAACTTATCTTCATAAGGTGTTGGAAGCTCTCCATCTATTTCAAGTGCCAATGTTATTGCTAGTGTTGTTGTTGTTTCAAGGGCTGCATATGACCCTGTTGTAGCAAGGAGACAAGCTAGTGAGAAGAAATACCCCCTATGAAAGTATGTTACTAAAAAACAAGGGCAGGGATCAGTCTCAAAGGTTTATGGGAGAGGGAATGTTATTTGGATTTGTAATTTTTGTCACACTGAGTACAAGAGTACCTACTACCGGGTTAAAGGCCATTTATTAGGCCTTCCTTGTGGACTTGGACCATGCAAAGCAGTGGGTGCTGAAAAACGAGTGTTGATGGAGATAGAAGATACAATTGGTTTGGGGAATGTGGCAGCAATGAGCAACAAACAAAAGAATGAGGGTCCTCTTCCTTTCTTGAGGACTCCATCTAGCAGATTTGGGCGCGTGTTTGACATGCCAACACCAAAAAAGAGGGCAACCTCAACTCTTGGTCCAATGGACAAGATTTTTCAGCAAGAGAAGAGAGATGAAGTTGATCTTACCATTGCATTTTTTTTCTATCTCAACTTCATCTCATTTAATGTTGCACGGTCTCCTATGTTTGTTGATATGTGTAGAGCTCTAGTTGAACAAGCTCCAACAGGGTCTATACCTCCAGGTCAGAGAAACTTAGAACCACATTGTTGAGTAAGGCAAAGAAGGAGGTGGAAAAAATCTTACAACCCATTAAATCTACATGGGTCTCATCAGGTGTAATTATTGTTTCTGATGGATGGATGGATGTAGCACGCCATCCACTCATCAATTTCATGGTGTCTTCCCAGAATGGACCGATCTTCTTGAAAGCGGTGGATGCTCTTGGACAATACAATGATGCAACATATATGGGTGAGTTGTTCATAAAAGTTATTGAAGATGTAGGTGTTGATTCTTGTGTGCAAATTATTACAGACAATGCACCTGTATGCAAAGATGTTGGCATAATTGTGGAAGCTAAATATCCACAAATATTTTGGACACCGTGCATTGTTCATTCCTTGAATTTAGCACTTAAATCCATTGCTTCAAATGTGACATGGATTGGCACTCTTATTGATGATGCACGCCATATCTGGAATTTTGTACAAAACCATACCAATGTCTTTACAATATATAAACAGTACAGACATCTATCATTGTTGAAGATTGCAGATACTCGATTTTCTTCCTCATTCATCATGCTTAAGAGGTTGAGGGAGGTCAAGGTCGTTCTTGGGGCCATGGTTATTTCAGATATTTGGTCTTTTTGGAGAAAGACAAATCAAGTTGCTTCAAAAAGGGTAAAGGACACATTGTTAGATGATGGTTGGTGGGAGAGGGTCAATCTTAGCATTAAGATCATGGACCCTATCATTTCTCTTTTGAGGTTTGCAGACACAGACAAGCCCATCTTGGGAGATGTTTATGAGGGATGGGACTCCATGATTGAGTCTATGAAGACAATTGTTATGGAGAATGAGTCCCCTGAGTATGAGACATCAGCAGAGAGCTTATGGTCCACTGTACAAGATATTCTTCTTTCTAGGTGGGATAAGAATTGTACACCTTTGCATTGCTTGCTCATTCATTGAACCCCAAGTTCTATAGTCAAGAGTGGCTCACTGTCGGTGTTGGCCCTTCACCCAGATTCCCTCCTCACATGGATGGAGAGATTTCACAAGGGAGAAAGATAACATTTTGAATGATATATTAGGATAGAGCATTGCTTAATGAGATTGAGGCAGGCTTCGCTGAGTTTTGCATTGGCACTAAGAGGTTTGGAGGGTATGATGTGATTTAAGACAGGGGGGTCAAAGAGGCCTATCTATGGTGGGCAACGCATGGGGTAGCATGCCCTATTCTACAACAGTTAGTCTTCAGGGTCCTTTCTCAGGTTACTTCATCCTCTTGTTGCAAGAGGAATTGGAGCACATATGAAAATTTGTACATTGTAAAAAAGAGTAGGATTGAACAGTCTAGGGCAGAGACAATGGTGTATGTGCACACCAACCTTCGTCTTATTTACAGGAAAAGGCAAGAGTGGTTGAAGGGAAAGACAAAGATGTGGGATGTCTTTCTTAATGATATGGGTTTGG
This sequence comes from Picea glauca, assembly GCA_000966675.3. Lineage (NCBI taxonomy): Eukaryota > Viridiplantae > Streptophyta > Pinopsida > Pinales > Pinaceae > Picea > Picea glauca. The sequence continues at coordinate 2,435 of JZKD02S1982334.1, forward strand.
ATGGCAATATTGAGTTGGCATTAGCCAACATGGATCTTAATGAACCGGTCTTAGAGCTGGTCACTTTTGATGAGGACAATGAGGAGTCTCTTGATGAGTCATCCACCACACCAGCAGGTGGAGCAACAGAGCTTGGATTAGGCATAGAGGAGGAGGGTGGAGGACATGACAGTGGTATTGATGTTGATTATGACATGGAGGAGGACTATTGACACTTACAGTGACTCTAATATCCATGAGACTTGAGTCTATGAGATATGAGATTCCTAGTACCTACCTATTTTGTATCTAGATTCTACTCTATTTTGTGTTTTGAAGTAGAATTCCCTCAACATCTATGTAATACATTTTTATTTTGATGACTTAAAGACTAAAGTTAATGAGAAATATGCAAACTGCTATTTAGTATTTATGGTTCTAACTTTTATTTTATGGTTCATTCACATTGGTTCTAAATTCTAATGTTACATGAACATCATATTCATGATTCATACATGTATCATATCATTGTATAATTTGTATCATGTACATTGTATATGGTATCAAACTATTAGTATGTCTGTGTTCTAACTTCTAACTTCTATGAGTATGATGTTTAGAGATTGATTGCTTTGAATTTTGTATGATGTATGAATCTATGATGTATGATTGTATGAGTATCTTTTTCGGAGTATCATTGTATCAGTATCACTGATCAATATCTACTATAGTCTATGAATCTATGATCTATCAATGTTTTGTCTATTTCAGTATTTTTTAACTTATATTAATATATATATTAAAATTATATATATATATATATATATATATATAAAACATGTCCCCCGTGTCCTGATTTCGAGGGTCTCCGTGTCTGTATTGGATACTCGTATTTTCGTGTCCTCCGTGTCCTGTGTCTTCGTGTCAGATGACTTAGGTAACTAGGTAAATGTTATGTTATTTATCTCTTTGTTTATGTGTGTGTGCATCTTATGGTTGGTTGAATGAACCCTTAATGTTAATATAAGTTTCAATTGTTTCTCTTCTGAGAATCTGAGTACCAAGAGTACATATTTCCAATGCAAGGCGTGTGGAGATTGAACCGTTATCAGGTTTAGAAGCTTAGGAGAGATAGTGTAAGTTTACACAGAGTGAGTGCAAGGAGTGTGCCTACACTCACAATAGTGTAATAGATCAAAGGGGAAACCAGTGCAAGCAGTGCACAGTGCCCACTCAAGGAGGGTGGAGGCTGAACCGTCTACAGGTTCAAATAGCTTAGGAGAGATAGCATAAGTTTACGCAGAGTGAGCACAAGGAGTGCGCCTATACTCACATGAGTATAAAATCTCAGAGGGGAGACTAGTGCAAAGACTGCATAGGGTGGACACTTCGTTAAGTGTTGATAAAGCTTAGAGGAGAGATAGCGCAAGGAGTGCACAGGTGACTTCTTCAAGTCCCAAGTTCATAGGAGAGAGAAAGCGCAAGGAGTGCAGCGGAGACTTTCTTAAGTCCCAAACTCAGGAGAGAAGTGCAAAGTGTGCGCCAAGGTTTGAGTCCTTCAAGTGATAAAGCTCAGGAAGGATAGCGAGAATAAGTCCTCGAGAGAGGAGGAATCCCTTTTGTTTGGAGGGTGAGTGGACGAGACCTATTTGGAGTTAACAGAATCTCTCACAGTCATTGGATCAAGAAAAGGAGCACGACTATTAATTTCGCAAGCCCTTTAGACTTCGTTGCTCCGACATTTTTAAGTTATTGTTGTAAGTGAGGTGAAAGTCCTGAAGACTGGAGTAGATCCTGATCGTTAGTGTTAGGTACATCTGTCCGCAGATCGTCGAGTGTTCGGAGTTCAGTAGTCCAGAAGATTGTTGGTAAAAGTTGGTTTGGTGCAGAATTCCCTGAAGTCCCGAAGCCCAGAGACAATCTTGTTCGTTCATTGACGGGTAAACGAGGACCGTAGATCCCGAGGAATTCAGCATTCAACAATTCAGGAGGAAGCATTGGTTGAGGTTGGAAAAGTCCCAAAGCCTGGGAGTCCGGAGTGAACACGAACCGTTGATCTGAGGCAATCGTCATCCATCAGATCTGTTGATTCGTCCCTTCACGAGTTCGGAGGTATTGCGTGTTGGACTCACAAAAAGTCTTGAAGCCTGGAGCCCCAGAGTTCTTTTGAGTCGTAGATCTTGGCAAGGAGTGTGGATCGTTGATCCCCAAACTCTTCGTGAGTTCATCAGTTCGACTATTCGGGAAAATTGGAGTGTTGTGTTGGGAAATCCTTCGAAGCCTAAAGTTTCGGAGCGTCGAAGTTTCCCGCCTTCCAAAGTTTAGCCCAAGGTTTTAGGCCCGAGGTCCCGTGCAAGAATTCGTTGTAGTAAGAAGACCCTTGTGAATACGAATTTTTGCATAGTAAGAAAGGAAAAGGCATGTGGAAAAGAGATCTAAGGGTTTTGTGAGGATCCGAGAGCCACTTCGGCTCCTATGTAATTCGATCCTAGACCGAGATGTTGCGCGAGCCCCCATAGGAGGGGTGGGGGTTTTGCATCAAGTGGTATCAGATCTCGGACAAGGTTTTGTCCGATACCATCAAGTGGTATCAGAGCGGAATATTTGTTTACAAACAATAGGTAGAGAAGGAGAATATCAGAGCCTGGGTAATATTTGTGTCTGATACCATCAATTGGTATTAGAGCAGGAATAAGCTATGTAAGAAGAAATATTTAGAGCCATGCCACCAAGAAGATGCAGGGAGAGACCTGTAGTCAATGCAGCTATAGAGGAGGAAATGAGACAACTTCGTGTAAGGCAGGATGCCATGGAAACAACACAAAGAAGAGCACCAAAGGATGGTGATGTCAATGAAGCTGAAAGTGAAGATATAGAAGAAGAAGAAGTTGTAGGAGAACAAGCGACATAGGAGTGATTGTTGAGAGTTGTTGCCAAGCTAGGAACCAGAGAAAAGATGGAAGTCTCGATGTATGAAGGTAATTTGAATGTAGAAGAATTGCTTGACTGGATAAGTGCTTTAGACAAGTACTTTGACTATGGAAAGATTGATGATGAGAAGAAAGTAAAACATGCGGTAACTAGGTTGAAGAGACATGCAACTTTATGGTGGGACAAGTTGCAAGCTGACAGAAGGATAAAAGGTAAGTCCAAGATTAAGAGTTGGGATAGAATGGTAGCTAAGCTTAAGGCTAAATTTATACCCAAGGATTATCATCTGAATCTGTTGAGAAAGTTGCAGAATCTGAGACATAAAGGTTTGACAATGAAGGAGTATACTGAAGAATTTTATAAGTTGAACATAAGAGAAGGAAACAGGGAGAATGATGAAGAAAAAGTTGTTAGGTATATAAATGGGTTGAGGTATGAAATCCAAGATGAGATTAACATGATAACGATGGAAATCGTAGAACATGCTTATCAGGTAGCCCTGAAAGAAGAAGAAAAATTGGCAAGGAAGTAGAGTCGGAGGAATAGGGGGAAGAATCCTAACAGAGGAGAAGGAACCACAAGAGAAAAGTTCCAGAAGGCAGGAGAAGAAATTGGTAGTTATGGCAACCAGACAGATAGAGGAGGAAGCTCTAGAGGAGGATACTTTGGAGGAAGGAATCATTTTCCAAGAGGTAGAGGAAGAGGTAGAGGAGGAGAACTGGAGAGTTATCCTTGCGGAAAAACATGGCACATGTCTTGGGAATGTCCTGAAAGGAAGAATGCAGGAGTTAGAGGAGCTCACATTTCTGAGGTGCAACAGAGGAATGTGGAGACAGGGATGAAAGAAGAAGCAGTGGAAGAAGGAAGATCGCTCATGATGAGGAAAGCTCTCGTAAAGCCGGAAAAAGAGGTATGAGAACCAATCCAGAGAAACAGTTTATTCATAACTACTTGCAAGACCAAAGACAAAGTATGCAAGGTGATCATAGGCAGTGGGAGCATTGACAACTTAGTATCCATGTAGATGGTGGAGAAGCTAAAGTTGGAGACGACAACACATCCCAGTCCGTAGAGGGTGTCGTGGTTGCAGAAAGGACATCAAGTTATGGTAAGTAGACATTGTAAAGTTGAGTTAAAAATTGGTAGTTATAGAGATGAAGTTTTATCTGATGTCATACCCATGGATGTTTGTCACATTTTTTTGGGGAGGCCTTGGCAATATGACAGGAATGGCATACATGATGGGAGGAAGAATACTTATACCCTCAAGAAGAATGGGTGTAGACATATGTTGTTGCCACTGGAAGATAATCGAGTCAAAGAGGAGGCTAGTTCAAGCATACTTCTCATGAGTTGGAAGGAACTCTTGAAGGAAGAAGAAGATCACCAGTGTTGTAGTCTGAGGACAAGAGAGATCAACATATCACTTGGAATGAGTTTTGTGGGTGCTCATACTTGTGAGGAAATGATGCAGGAGGCATCCAGGGAAGAGGCCAAAGGGTCAAAGGTTTTTAAAACTAACAGTTTATGTGTGATGGCAGGTGCAACAGAAGGATGGCCATTAGAGACTTTCAAAGAAGAGGAGAGTGGACAGAAGCTAAGTTTTGTTGAAAAGGAAAAGAAAGAAGAAGAGGCTCATACAATTGTGTGAGCCAAATAAATATTCAAGAGGAGCATTCAGATTCCATACTCACTCAGTGGGAGAAGGAGTTGAAGATGTTGGAGGATTGGTTAAACCATCCAAAGATAGAGGAAGACCACCAGAGGGATGTTATCATGAAGAATAGCAAAGGAAACCTTCGAGAAGGAAAAAGTCCTGAAGATATAAAGAAGAGAGAGAAACAATCAGTGGATAACAACAACAACCTACAACAAAACAATTGTCAGGAGAGCAAGAGAGAATTGCAGCAAAAGAGCCAGCCAGGGGATAGGATGGACAAGGAAATTATGGAGTTGAGAGGGTTGATAGAAAGCTCAGCCAAGGAGACAAGAGAAGACTACAGTGATGAGACCAATGGAGCTTTGCAACATATGATTTGGAGACCAGGAGAAAAGCCTACGACAATAGGAGAACAACGACAACAACAACAACAACAGAAAGGAAGAGAAGCAAATGGACAGCTACGAGTCAAAGTTTGGGACCCTGGAGGATCTCAACAGCAGCAACAGATCCATGAGTAGGAGGTCGTGATTTTTTTCTTAGCAGAGGAGTATGATGCAAGAGCATCACCGTCATATTTTAATGAGGCGTAGTGGAAGATGACTCACCATCCAATGCAACACACTTTAAATTGGTTTGGATTCCAAGGAGGGCACATCACTTTAATTTTGATAACTTTGTAATTAAATATCCCGTAAGATCTTGAAGCTAGAACCATTGTATGCGCTCCAAGAGATTGTAATTCCTTTTAATGCCTGTAGAATTGTACAGATTTTGAGCATCGACTCATATCTATATTGCAATTGATTATTTATTGTAATAAGCTTAGTGGTAGGATGCTTTAATTATGATATGAAAGCACTAGAATAGTCTGGAGTTAAGGCTCGAGAAGCCTGTTCAGGTATAAATTAATGTAATCTATGCCAAAAAGAAGAAGTTGTTGGAGAAGAGAAGTTGAAAGTTGTTGAAGGTTGTTGAAATCCTTGTAAATATTTGTTGAAGGAATATAGAAGCAGAGATTTTCTTTCAATTTCTGAGATTGCTTATCTTTGAGTAACTGGGTAAATGTTATGTTATTTATCTTTTTGTTGATGTGTGTGTGCATCTTATGGTTGGTTGAATGAACCCTTAATGTTAATATAAGATTCAATTGTTTCTCTTCTGAGAATCTGAGTGCAAAGAGTGCATATTGCCAATGCAAGGCGTGTGGAGGCCGAACCGTTATCAGGTTTAGAAGCTCGGGAGAGATAATGTAAGTTTACAGAGTGAGCGCATGGAGTGCACCTACACTCACAGTAGTGTAAAATCTCAAAGGGGAAACCAGTGCAAGGAGTGCACAGTGCCCACGCAAGGATTATGGAGGCTGAACCGTCTACGGGTCCAAATAAATCAGGAGAGATAGCGTAAGTTTTTGTAGAGTGAGAACAAGGAGTGCGTCTATACTCACAGGAGTATAAAAACTCAGAGGGGAGACCAGTGCAAAGAGTGCATGGGGTCGACACTTCGTTAAGTGTTGATAAAGCTCAAAGGAGAGATAGCGCAAGGAGTGCACAGGTGACTTTTTCAAGTCCCAAGTTCAAAGGAGAGAGTGAGTGAAAGGAATACGCCAGAGACTTTCTTAAGTCCCAAACTCAGGAGAGAAGTGAAAAGTGTGCACCAAGGTTCGAGTCCTTCAAGTGATAAAGCTCGGGAAGGATAGAGAGAATAAGTCCTCGAGAGAGGAGGAATCCCTTTTGTTTGGAGGGTGAGTGGACGAGACCTGTTTGGAGTTAACATAATCTCTCATAGTCGTTGGATCAAGAAAAGGAGCACGACTGTTAATTTCCCAAGCCCTTCGGACTTCGTTGCTCTGACAACTTTAAGTTATTGTTGTAAGTGAGGTGAAAGTCCCAAAGACCGGAGTAGATATTGATCGTTAGTGCTAGGTACACATGTCCACAGATCGTCGAGTGTTTGGAATTCGACAGTCCGGAAGATTGTTGGTAAAATTTGGTTTGGTGCGGAATTTCCTGAAGTCCCGAAGCCTAGAGTCAATCTTGTCCATTCATCGACGGGTAAATAAGGATCGTAGATCCCGAGGAATTCGACATTCAACAATTTGGGAGGAAGCATTGTTTGAGGTTGGAAAAGTCCCAAAGCCCAGAGTCTGGAGTGAACATGGACCATTGATCCGAGGCAATCATCAACCGTCAGATCTGTGATTCGACCCTTCGCGAGTTCGGAGGTATTGCGTGTTGGAGTCACAAAAAGTCTCGAAGCCCGGAGCCCCGTAATTCTTTTGAGTTGTAGATCTTGGCAAGGAGTGTGGACCGTTGATCCCTGAACTCTTCAAGAGTTCGCCAGTTCGGCTATTCGTGAAAATAGAGTGTTGTGTTGGGAAATCCTTCGAAGCCCGAAGTTCCGGAGCGCTGAAGTTTCCCGCCTTCCAAAGTTTAGCCCAAGGTTTCAGGCCAGAGGTCACATGCAAGACTCCGCTAGAGTAAGAAGACCCTCGCAAATACAAATTTTTGCACAATAAGAAAGGAAAAGGGGATCGTAGAAATACCTCTTCGCGCAAAGAGATCTAAGGTTTATGTAAGGACCCGAGAGCCTCTTCAACTCTTGTGTAATTCGATCCTAGACCAGGAGGTCACACGAGCCCCCGTAGGAAGGGTGGGGGTTTGCATCATTTCAATATATTATTGTGAAATGATGTGGGAGGCCAACAAGAACCATAACGACTTTGGGTACCTCTATCAAATTACATAGAAACCAACTTCAAATGACTGTGATAGACTTGTTTCCAGAATGTCCAGAGCCAGGCCTTACGATGGGCATGTCACCGTAATCTGATCATGTGGTTTGCCTATATTATTGAGAAATTATGCGGGAGGCTTGCAAGTGCACCATAATGGCTTTGGATAGTTGTTTAGACCATTCCCAACACCTTTGTTGTCAATGTTGGTGACCATTTGGATGTGAGAAAATTTTGATGTTTAAACATTTTAAGATTTGAAAGCACAAACTCTTAAGATTATGAATTTGTTGATTGCAAGATTGATTGATATGGGTAGTTATTTTTCATTTTGATTTAATGAATGGAAAATAAAAGTGAGGATCATAGAGAAGTTGTAAAAATTGAGAACACAAATTTTAATTGAAGAAGCTAATGGACCTGCTTTGAGTGCTCCAACATACATTTCATGGTGCCCAACTAATCTATGAAAGTCACTCACCCACCCTACAAGCATAAAACAATAGAGTTGTATGGAGAATATAATCTTAGACATCAACAAAGCACTGAGCTTAGAGTTAAAGATATTTAGAAACACTCTAAGATATACCAAGAGAAGAGGAGGAAATAATCAATCATGATACAGTGTCGGTTATTTTGTCTTATTCACTCTATTCACTTCCAGTGTTTAGGGGAATTTAAGTTTAACACTTGGTGAGTTGCAAACTTAAAAATTGGTCGACACATTTCCCATCACCTTAACATAGATGATTGTAATGTATTAGAAATCATTTGGAATAGTATTCTTCTAGACAGAGACTTGTTCTAGCATATGTGTCTTTGTCACTTAATGTTAATCGGATATAAAAGTATTGCATATTGTGTGTATTTGGAAGTAACTATGGCTAAGAATATTATTTTTTTACGGCAAGTTTTGTTTTTTCCTTAAGAGTATATGTATTGTTAGTAATAGGAACTCCCTTGATAGCCATGCATTTATTTTTTGCATGAGGCAATTTTATTAGTAATATTTTGAAAAAACAAGTGGTTGGTTGTTAAACAAGATCTGGAATGAGATGGGCAGAAGTTGCAAGTAAACCTGTTTGATGAAGAATTACAGGCCTGGGCAACCAAGCTCCAACACCATGACAAAGTTGCCAAATCTAAGTACCAATGGTGGTTAATTGAGGGCTCTGGGGCATTGGCATTGAAAAATATATGCCAACTAAAGACTAATTTTAGTCTTTGGATGCCAAAGTGTTACAGGAAAATCCCCCTGTGGACAAGTGGATTTCCTCTTGAACCCTAAATCTCTAAGATCAAGACATAAAGGTGCTAACTTTGGTCACTAGCATCCTTTTAAACTTAGCTAAGTCAATCAAATAGAGAAAAGGAAGAAGATGTACCTTTTTACGATGTTTGTCATTGCCCATTCCAAGTTGATCCTTGATCCTCAAGCTCTTCAACAAGTCTTGCAATCCAATAACAGCAAAGACAAAACAACTTCCTATTCTACCATGATTAATTCAAAACTAGATCTATCTATCAAAGACAAGTTCATGTAGGCATACACAACCTTGAAAGAAATAGGCCAAGCACATGTATTAATGAGAACTCGATAGCAATACTTACAGACCTTTGATGAAGTTGCAACAACCTCTTCCAGCTCTCCTTGTCCAGCCCCTTGCTCAAATAATCCACAATCAAAATGACTATGCTTCACTAATTATCTCCCTTATGAGATCATAAGTTTGATGCCTTCAATGTCCTCCATACCACTTCTCATGAGATCATAAGTTTGGTATCTCTAAAACTCCCTCTAATTCACCATGAGAAGGCCTCATTATATAAGCTTGGAGAGACCCAACCACCTTAGAGATTCTTGGGATAGGTTGAGGATCCTTCTCCATCAGTTTTGGATCCTCCCTAAGATCCATCCTTGACCTCAGATTCAAATCCAACCAACTCCAGAGATGAGGGGGATCTTTCCCTGATTTTCCTCAACAACCCAAGATTTCTTGAAACAACCCATCACTCCCCCAGAATGGGGCACAGAGTGTTGCAACGCTCCCCCAAAGGAGGTCAAGGAGTGTTGGCAGTCCCTGATAGTGGGTAGGGGAGCGCTGCCAAAAATTTCCTTAAAAAACCCCAGAGCTCCCCCAGAAGGGTGCACAGAGTGCTGGAACGCCCCCCCAAAGAAGGGTAGGGAGCGTTGGCACTCCCTGACAGTGGGTAGGGAAGCGTTGGCGTTCAAAAATGACTTTTGAGTGGTTTTTTCCATGGTAAAATCTTTGTACTCTTCATCAGATGATTTCTCCTTCTTAAACCAGTCTTTGAGGTGTCCTTGTGATGTCATTCGAGACACGACATGGGAAAGATGACTGTATGATGTTTGTGACACTTATGGATAAAAAACGACACTTGCGACACTTGTAACGACGACAATAGGTCATCATTGAAGTGAGTAATTTTGATGTGTAACAGATTGCCCCCCAAAGTGCAAAGTTAGAAGACAGAAACTGATGACTAAAGTACTTTGTAGACTTTTTCGAGCAAGGGTATGGACGCAGAGAACCTGGTAGAAGTTGCACACAACCATCAAACAAATATTATGACATGTTTCAAACCCAAGGCAGGCATACCTATGCTTGGATGATAAAGACTTGCAAGGTATGGCCGCCATAAAATACTGGATCCATAATTATATTAACAAAAAGGTATAGCCACTGAAGATACAATGTGGATCTATACTTCCATGACATGAACCGATCGTAGCCACGAAAAATACACAGTGGATCTACGAGACGACAAGACATAGCCATGGAACAACACAAAGTGGATCTATGTGACAATATGTGTCAATATTCAAGAGAAACTATGTCGCAACCTGAGTAAAGTACATATCAGAGTGATTACTCATCCCAGGGTCTTCTTACCGATCTTGATGTTGAACGAATATAACCATGTGAATAGATGTCCTAATGTCGAACATGGTAGAAACCACTTGATTACTGGCCAATGATGTAAATCGTTAACAAGTGCGAGGGAAATCACCATTGATGTCAATGATTCCCAAGGTACCCTAGTACATTCCAACGAATGTGAATAAATGAGTTGAAGTCAAACATTCGTGGAATCATTCGATCATGGGTCAATGATGTAAACCCACTGTCGGAAGTGAGGAGGCATGCCATTGAGGCATGTAGGTCCCAAGGTACTAATTGGTTTCTAAGTCTAGTTCTTGGATAATGTGTTGAATTCGACAAGAATAGACTTGTCGCAGTAGGGCCTTGATGTATTCCCCCATCAATGACACGAAACTGACACAGAGATGTAAATTGGTAGATCAAATGAACATGGACTTACACGAGTATTGAAACAAGATATTTGTGATGGCTAACTCTCAAAGAAGATACTTCCCTTGAACACTGAGGCACAACAGTAGAAACATGACATGGGCCAAAACATGATGATGCAGTGGATACTGTGATTTTCGTTGGGTGACCCAAAGGAGTAAAGAAACTCAGAGGATTGGTTCAGTGCAAAGGTTTAGCGGATTAAAATGTATGCAAAGACAAAGTCTCGTGTTCAAGGGCGACTGTAAGAGTGATTGGTGATGTTTTAAAAAAAAGTGTGGCTTGCTTCCTTCAACTTTTTCCCCCATCCAGATAGACGAGTACCTATTTTTAATTTAACGAGTTCGAGGAGGGTAACACATGCTCGATATAACTCACCTTCGGTAAGTCCCTCTTCCTTTGTTTAACGAACTGGAAGAAGTAAGGGTTTGGTCTCGTATGGTCCCTTCAATGTATGATTGTTTAATGAGTCCAGAGAAGGTAAACTCGATGATTTTTCATGTTTAGAGAGTCTAAAAAGAACTTAAAGACGACTCCAATGTTGTCCTTTTTCGTAATGTTAGTGTTGTGAGGCCGAAAAAGAGATAAATTATCACTCGAAAGACGCCCTTTCAAACCTTTTAACGTGTGGAAAAGGAAGCAAGATCACTCGACAATATTTTCATGTTTAGACAGTCTGAAAAGAGCTTAAATGAGACTCCAAGGGATTCCTTTTTCTTATAACCTTTACGAGTTCGAAAAAGTGATAAAAGTCTACTCGGTTACATTCTCATGTTTTTTCGAGTGTAAGAAAGAACAAAGACTAAGCTCAATATTGGTTTCAGTTTTAGACAAGATTGAAACAAAATTAAAGTATGTTTGTAAATTCCCAATGTAAATTCCAAAAGTTGGAATACCCATGGATGGCTGGTACTATGCCCCCGGCTTGAAAAGCTAGCGGCATAACTCCCGAATGATAATGAAAGGCTAGAGACATGCCCCCCCAAGCTTCAATTCATTCACCAACTTTGAGGTTGTCACCAATTTATGTACTAGATGGAGAAAAAGAATTCGGGTGGATGAAATGAAGGTTCAAATACAAGACCTAACGAAAAACTTGACTCGACATCTACGAGATCTAGCGAGAGACTCGACCTGATGGGAGAGGTGACTGTTTCATTTTTTAACGAGCTTGACACAAGAAAAGAACTATGCTCAAGGAGATCCAGGTTCAATCCCCAGAGTTCTATTTCATTTTTTAACGAGCTTGCTACAGAGAAGCAAAACTATGCTCGTGACCTCTTCTTGATCATGGCTTCCAAGAGGATAACGCTCTAGAAGGACACAATGTCAAGGGACAAAACTCTATCATGGATTCTAAGAGATCTTCACTAGATGGAAGAACAATTCTTCGGAAGGAACACATGTTGGGGTCCGTGATAGGGGTAAGGAGATCAGGCTCCAATAGCCCTACTGAAGAAATCGCCATTTCAACTACCAAATCTAAGTCATCGGAAGTTGAAGTCATAGGAGACAATGCCACATAATTGACATGTGGCAGGGGTGATATCGGTTTCATATAAGAACCATTTAGGGAGTTCATTGGGTTGATGGTCAAGTCAGGGCCAATAAACAAAAGTTGATCAATAGTCACCATTATTCCATCATGAGGGAAAGATATCACACGAAAGAGAATGGACACAATAGCTTTCATGGCATAGACATAATCTCGCCCAAGGAGTAAATCGAAATCCAAGGGTGCCTGGACTACCATAGCATCAATAAAAACAGTTTTCCCTCCCAAAGTTACGGGAAACTAAGGAAGGATCCCTAAAGGGTGATTGGTTCTTCTATTAAAAGCGAATAGAGTCTGGGTAATTGGCACAAGCTGAGGATAACCCAAAGCTTTCCAAGCAATAGAGGACAAAATACTAACGGATGAACCTTCATCTATCAACGCATGGGGAACGTCCCGACCACAAACCTATACTGTAATCTTGAAGGGAATGTGAGAGGGAAGACGAGGTCTAGTTAGCACACCCCAATCAAAAAGGATGGCCTCATTACTTGGAGGGGGTTTCCCAGGAGAGGGATTAATGCCCCCCAACACGGTAGATTTTGTATCAACGAGAAAAACGTGGGCATAATCGGGTTTACTCTCTAGTGGGAGAGTAGGATCGAATGATAATGACATCAAATCGACCACTTGGGTTTCATTCTCCAAGGAAAGAATGGGGTCGACAGGTGGAAACAGATCGACCGCTTGGGTTGCACTCTCTAACGGGAGAGTGGGATCAACCGAAGATGGGATCGGATCAACCACTTTGTCAACTGGTTCAACTAAGGACATGACCAGATTGACGACATGATCAACCGGACTGACCAATAAAGGGACTGAAGCAACCTCTTTGACACTCGTCAGAGGAGAAGTGGGATTGACCACGTTGGCACTCTTCAGATGAAGGGTGGGACTAACCAATGACGGGACTGGATCAGTCACTTGGGTTTCACTTTTTAGATGAAAAGTGGGGCTGATCAATGACGGAACTGGATCAACTACTTTGGTTAGTGGTTCAATCGAGGATGAAACCAGATTGACCACCTGATCAACCGAATTGACCGGGATGGAACCGGATTGACCATTTCATCAACTAACGATGGGTTGGGGGAAATATTACAATAACCAGTTGAAAGTTGAAGCTTTTCCAAAAGAGAAGAAGCCTCATTCATACGAGGACAAAGGTAAGAATAATGATCACCTTTGCATAACATACAAGGAAATTTGACAGTTGTCTTCTTCTTGCCAACCTTAACGTCACTAGTTGTCGGGGCGTCACCAGCATGTCTAGCAGAGGCCGATGATGTGGAGGACCACATTTCTAAGAACTTGGGAAGACCAGGGTAATCCCTCAGAAAGTGGTCACCCTTACAAAGACTGCAAGGGAATTTGGGTTTCAGATTCTTTGTTTTAATCTTGTCGACCTTATCAACACTCCCAGTACGATTAATAGTAGTTGGGTTCTTGGATCCAACATATGATATGGTTGGAGGCTTGGTCCTTTTCGGGTTCTTTTTCTTCTTCTCTTTTTGTTTCTTCTTCTTCTTATCAACCTGGCTACTTGCTTTATATCTTTCACTAGGTGAAGAAGGAGAAAGGGAAGGAGACTTAATGGGTCAAGAAGGAGAAAAGTCGACATGAGGTTGATGTGTGGGTGGTGTTCTGACATCTAAAGTGTTAGGTGCAGTTGAAGCACTGGGAATATTCGAGAGCATCGGAGTGGGGAACAACCAAACCGGTAATCCGATGGTGAGTCCTAGAAGACTCAGTGTGGCAATGAACGGAAGACCAATGTTTCCAAAAGAAGGAAATGTGAAAGGTTCCCCGAGACAAGGGGTTCATCCATTGGTACTCCCAGGAGTTGATTCCATTAACATTGACTCGACCTAAGGTCCACTAAGTAAAACAAACAACACACACTATGAATCTAAGAAGCAAACAATCAAACAAAACTTCCCACAATGAAACGACTAGTTGGTGATGAAATCCAACGCCATGAGATCAATATAGGAAGGGCCAAGGATAGAGCAGGTGGATCAGTTACATTGGCGACCTATGTAACGGACTTACGCCTTGGTGCAAGCTTCCACGTAGTAATTGTGGATTTACCCTCCAAGGAGCCCGAGTGAGTTTGACCAATGTCCATTCCAGGTACAGTGATACTTCTCTTCACTGTCACCTTGTGTAAGACCCTGGAGATTATGGCTACTAAGGACACCAACTCGCAGTCAGCGCCTGGTCGAGTATAGTTGACAGTCCAGTCTGAACGTATGGGCAGGATAACAAGTCTGGAATCCTTCAAGAGAACTAAGGACAAGTGGACCGGTATAACTCCAGAGGAACTCGAACGGATTTGGAATTCACGAAGCACCGAGACCAAATGAAGACAGTTGAACCTCAAGAAGAACCCCGAATACATGATCTGACTACTACGAACAGTTGAACCACGGAAGGATAATCTTCGTAACTCTCGCGAACGCGACCTCGTGCGTAACCCCTGTGTGAGAGGGGGATCCCAGAAAGCCTATACGACAATTGGATTTGCTCTCTCTATCGCAAGATGCTAATTTTTTTTTGAATGCTTTGGAGATTTGTACTCACAGCCTAATCCAAAGCGCTAATCCTAGTCTAATGTTGGTGGAAGATTCTAAAAACAAAAAGTTCTAGATCAATTTTAATTAGCGTTGATTTTGTAGTTGTTCTTTACTTAGGGGTGTATGAAAGTGAAACTGATGGTATTATGACTCAATTCCCAAAAATGCACAAGAAATGATAAGCAGGATTTTCTTTCGATGAATGTCTATTTAAGGGAAGGAGAAGAAAAATTATCTTTCACTGTCAAACACTAAGATGCAATAACCTCATGCAACCGTTTCTCAATCAAGAATCCAATATGATGCTAAAATATTCAGAAAGTCATTCTAATATCCAAAAACAAACCATGAAAATATATCCTTTTGTTTATATGTGAATGATAATCAACTCGATGTAAAGCTTCCTATATCAATCAGACTTCAAGATCTGTGAGATTTAGACAATCAGAAGAAAACTTCACATAAACAAAACGCACTCTCGTTATGATCAAGCAAGAAACACAAAGAAAACCAAATTCAAAAAGAAAACCAAAAATCTCAAAACAGAAGAAAATGCCTGAAAAAATGACCTCAAAGATCAAATGGAATGGTGCACAGATGTTTGAATTCCCTTACAACAACTTTCATTCAACCAAACAAGTGAAAAAGCAGTGGGTCAACTCCAAATTTCAAGAAAAAAGAGTGACTCAAAGTAAGGAAAAAACGTCAAAAAATCCAAACAAAATATAATCAATTCTCAGAAATCAATAGGTTGCTGGCCAAAACAGGGACACACTGAGATGGTAGTAAACTTGAGCAGGTGAAATCAACAAAAAAGGACTCAAAGATTAACTCTCCATAATGTTTTTACAAGAAAAATACCAGTGCTCTAGTCTAAAGGGCACCAGAGCGTTGCAACACTATGTGAGAGGCTGCAAGGGAGTCTCAATGCTCTGGTAGTATAGGCAGTGGAGCGTTGGGCTCTCAGAAAGTCAAAAAAATGCCCAGAACTAAAAAAAACTCAAGAAAACCAGAAATTAAGTGTGTATGGAATGAATTTAAGACCCAACAACACATCTAAGAATCAGAGACACAGCATGAATAAGGTCTAAATGTGAGAAAAGGCCAAAAACAAGACCAAGGAAAAGAAACCAAAACTGAAGGCTTTGATCCCCAATGGAGTCGCCAATTTTTGTTACAGGAAAATCCCCCTGCGGACAAGTGGATTTCATATTGAACCCTAAATCTCTAAGATCAAGACAGAAAGGTGCTAACTTTGGTCACTGGCATCCTTTTAAACCTCGCTAAGTCAATCAAATAGAGAAAAGGAAGAAGATGTACCTTTTTACGATGTATGTCCTTGCCCTGTCCAAGTTGAGCCTTGATCCCCAAGCTCTTCAACAAGTCCTGCAATCCAATAACAACAAAGAAAAAACAACATCATAATCTACCATGATTAATTTAAAACTAGATCTATCTATCAAAGACAAGTTCATGTAGGCATACACAACCTTGAAAGAAATAGGCCAAGCACATGTATTAATGAGAACTTGATAGCAATACTTACAAACCTTTGATGAAGTTGCAACAGCCTCTTCCAGCTCTCCTTATCCATCCCCTTGCTCAAATAATCCACAATAAAAATGACTATGATTCATTGATTATCTCTCTTATGACATCATAAGTTTGATGCCTTCAATGTCCTCCATACCTATTCTCATGAGATCATAAGTTTGGTATCTCTAAAGCTCCCTCTATTTCACCATGAGAAGGCCTCCTTATATAAGTTTGGAGAGACCCAACCACCTTAGAGATTCTTGGGATAGGTTGAGTATCCTTCTCCATCAATTGTGGATCCTCCCTAAGATCTAGCCTTGACCTCAGATTCGAATCCAACCAACTCCAGAGATGAGGGGGATCTTTCCCTGATTTTTCTCAACAGCCCAAGATTTCTTCAAATAGCCCAACTCTCCCCTAGAATGGGGCACAAAGTGTTGCAACGCTCCCCTAAAGGAGGTCAAGGAGCACTGGCAGTCCCTAATAGTGGGTAGGGGAGCACTGCCCAAAATTTCCTTAAAAAAGCCCAGCGCTCCCCCAGAAGGGTGCACAGAGTGATGGAACACTCCCCCAAAGAAGGGTAGGGAGCATTGGCACTCCCTGACAGTGGGTAGGGGAGCGTTGGCCTTCAAAAATGACTTTTGAGTGGTTTTTTCCATGGTAAAATCTTTGTACTCTTCATCAGAGGATTTCTCCTTCTTAAACCAGTCTTTGAGGCGTCCTTGTGATTTTGTTCGAGACACGACATGGGAAAGATGAATGTATGATGTCTGCGACACTTGCAACACTTATGGCTAAAAAGCGACACTTGTAACAACGTCAACATGTCATCATTGAAGTGAGTAATTTTGATGTGTAACACAAAGGAGCCCTTGAAAATATCTGAAGACACTTGAGGGGAGTCACTTAACATGTTGAAATTGAAAAGGAGTTTGTAGCCTATTATAATATGGTGTTTCAATCTCAAGGTATAAATGAGGAATGTCGAGTGGCCATGTAAACCTGTGGATGTGGTTGTATGCAAGTTGTCCGACTCCCAGAAAATATTTTGTGCTAGCTGCTAAAGTTGGATGAGCTTTCTATGGTGCTTTTAGAAATGATGAATGGCAAGTCGCTAGGACTAGACAAATTTCCATGTGAATTTTACAAGGCTAACTGGGATTTTGTCTACCTACACCTATTGCAAGTGTTAAAGGAAGCACTAAAAAAACAATCATTCGAAAAAATCTTAAACGAAGGAATCAGTAAATTTATTTTCAAGGTTGGTAGGCCACTAATTAGAAGTTGGAGGCCCATCTTATTGTTACACATGTCCTATAAAATATTAGAAAAGGTTGTTGTTTTTAGAGTTTAGCATATTCTTCCAAAATTTATAAGACCATAGCATACTAGATTAATTAAAAGGGGGTGTATTCTTGACAACGTCATCATGATTTGCGAAGCATGGCATGGGCTATGTTGCTCTATTTATCGAGTTTGTTTTTTAGAAGGCATATGATAAGGTGGGAGTGTCCCTTCATCCTAGCTATGCTCAAGGCTTTGGGTATCAACCCCTTCTTCAACCCATCTTTCCATCAACAAATGTAGCCACCCATGTCTATGATACTCATTAGGCATTGCCATATAATTCCTATAGGGGATTGTAGAAATACCTCAAGCTCTATCTTTGGACCAATTTTGAAGGATATATTTTCACATAATCAATTGGAGTTTGCATTATACATTGAGGGATTGAGGTGGTATGCCTATAGGGGATTGTAGAAATACCTCAAGCCTTATCTTTGGACCAATTTTGAAGGATATGTTTCCACATAATCCATTGGAGTCTGCATTATACATTGAGGGATTGAGGTGGTATGGGTATAATCAATATTGGCATTCAAGGTTAATCTCTTTGTGTTATAGCCTCGGAGGTCTTGGAGCCTTAAAAAGTGTTGTTGGGGCATTGTATCTCTTGAGGATCTCCTTGGAGAAAAAATGTATCAGTCGAGTTTGAGCTTGAAATATCTCATTCTCACCTTGGCCAATGTTAAGATCAAAGGCTTTATGGATAATAGTATCTGGAACGTTTGGGAGACTATTAAAATTTTATTGAGATGGTAGATGAAAGCCTTTCTCTTAATGATCATTTGATTTGGTGGTCACCTATTCTTTTAGAGGATAAGAAACCTTTGGTTGAGACCCTTGGTTCTTAGGAATGTGACTTTTTTAAGAGGGGTTCCAAGACAATATTAGATGTCTCTAATGTTGGTGTCAGAATGATGCAGGGGCATCAAATGAAATCTTGATTCTGACCCTAGGAGAGTCAAACCATTTTACTAAAGGGAGTTGGTTCCATTAATTTTAATTTTCAATGTAATGAACAGGTTGAGAGACCTCTAGAAGGAATATTGATTGAATTGGTTGTGATGGGTGTGATTTTGCTTCTTATTTTTAGAACAAAATGAGTAAATTTAGGGTTTGTTGAGATTGGATAGGGTTTGGTTGTTATATTCGTACGAGGGATCATTCGAGCTATATCATTGTTTAGTTTGTTCTTAGAAGGAGAGGTTGGAGAGTGTGAGGTTGTGTGTGTATTGATTTCAGGGAACTCTGAGACAATTCATCTTGAAGTTTGGTATTGAATTAAAAAAGTCAAGGTTTGAGTTCATCTATGTTGTTATGTGTCTCTCGGTTCAATTATGATTTCGATCCTCTTCTCTAGCAATCAATTGAAGGGATCTGTAAGTTAGATTCTCCATTTGATAATAAGATTGCAGAGTAATTGGTATGTTACAGATTCGACAATCCTCAACTGTTAGATCTGGAGCGAAGGTGTTTTGGTCGTCAGATCGTATTGTATAGAGGATTGAATCTTGATCGTTAGATCCAAACCAGAGGAGAAATCAGAACGTTAGATCGTGCTCCAACATGCACAGACAAATTATAGTGGTTGATCGATGATCGTTGATCATATTTAGATCAATGATCCTCATTCGTCGTTGACTAGGTGAACGAATTGAAACCAACACCATTGATCGTGGTCAAGATAAGATCCAACGGCGAAGATCCAAAGTGAAATTCGAAGTTGCTTGAGGTTTAAATCTTTTGGAGGTGTCGTGTTTTAGATCTGAAATGGTGATTGATTTGGCGACATGTCATTCCAGGATTAACGTGCGCAGTGGATAAGTTGATAACATGCCACCATGTTGGAGATGCACGGACCGTTGATCTCAATGGTTGATTAAAACACAATCATTGGATCGTCCTTTCATTGGATGATCGTTTGGGCCTTTGATCATGACATGGAATGAAATATCTATGGTCAGGATTTGAGTGTGGGCTTAGACCAGGGTCACAATATTCAGTCATATGCGGAAATAACTAAGCCTTGTCCCAACGATCTGTTTGTTACACCACGAACCGAGCCCTTGGTCTTATTGACACTATAAGGGTGACAAAAATTATCTGAATAGAGGGAACCATTGAAGCATTGGTCCAGCTAGGCTATCAAGTGGTATTAGAGCTAGTTGAGTATTGTCTTTAGAAAACCATGCCACCTAGATGAGGTAGGCTGCCATTGGGAGCAGTTGCAGAGTTGCAGAATGAACTAAGGAGAGTTCTGGCTAGGATGGAATCCATGGAAGCAGCTCATAGGAGATAACCTGACATAGGAGATGTCAATGAGGTTGAAGAAACAAGCTCTAGTGAAGAATAAGAAGCCCTAGGAGGTGAGACAGATGGAGAACAATTGTTGAGGCTAATTACAAAGGTAGGAGCCAGACCTAAAATGGAAGTGCCAATTTATGAAGGGAACTTAAATGTTGAGGAATCGCTTGATTGGATCAATGCAATGGACAAGTATTTTGATTATGAGGATATAGATGAAGAGAAGAGAGTCAAGCATGTTGTAACTAGGCTAAAAGGACATGCAACCTTATGGTGGGATGAGTTACAGGTTGATAGAAGAAGAAAAGGCAAAACCAAAATTAAGAGCTGGGATAGAATGGTAGTCAAATTCAAGGCCAAGTTTATGCCAAAGGATTATCAGTTGAATCTATTTAGGAAACCTCGGAATTTAAGACAAAAGAGCATGTTAGTGAAGGAATACACTGAGAAGTTCTACAGACTGAATATCAGAACAAGTCATGTAGAATATGATGCAGAGAAACTTGCCAGGTATATCAATGGGATAATGTATGAAATCCAAGATGAAATCAGTCTCCTAACCATGAGGATAGTGGAGGATGCTTATCAAGTAGCTCTGAAAGCAGAGGAGAAATTAGCCAGAAAGCAGAGCCAAAGAACCAAAGGAAGAAGCTCAAATAGAGGAAAAGGATTGTCCAGGGGGAGATTTCAAAATACAAAAGAGAAAGCAGAAAACTTTAGTAGTCAATCACCCAGAGGAGGAGAGTCCAGAGGAGGAAGATACTTCTTGAGAGGAAGAGGCAGAGGAAGAGAGATCAGGTGTTATATATGTGGAAAGACAGGGCATATGTCTTGGGATTGTCCTGAAAACAAAGCATCAAATTCAAGTGGAGCTCACATTGCAGAAGCTCAAGAAAAGGTAGAAGAAACATAAGTAAAAGAAGAGACTCCTGAAGTTGGAGAATCATCCATGCTGAAGAGAATTATGATTAAAGAAGAGAAGTAAACTCATGAACCTGCACAGAGAAAGAATTTGTTCAGGACCACATGCAAATCAAAGGGAAAGGTATGCAAGATAGTCATTGACAGTGGCAGTACTGATAATTTAGTCTCTACAGAAATGGTGGAGAAATTAGGACTACAAAAGGTGCCACATCCTATTCCATATAGGGTGTCTTGGTTGCAAAAGGGTCATCAAATTTTGGTAAGTGAGCAATACAAAGTAGAATTTCAAATTGGTAGTTATAAGGATGAAATTTTGTGTGATGTTATGCCCATGGATGTTTGTCATGTCTTATTGGGGAGACCTTGGAAATATGATAGGAAAGCAATACATGATGGGAGAAAAAACACATACACCCTTGAGAAGAATGGACATAAACATGTACTACTACCATTGAAAGATGAAGGAACTAAGGAGGAAGTTTGTCCAAGTGTAATGCTCATGAGTGGAAGGGAACTCTTACAGGAAGTCGAAAAGGAAGAAGAGGTAAAGATTGTTCTTGTTGGTAAGCCAAGGGTAATTCTCACTAGCACTACTATAAGTGATCTACCTGTTGAAGTACAGAAGTTGTTAGATGA
>JZKD02S1982334.1:41612-62431 GCA_000966675.3 Picea glauca
CCAAAAGTGATTCGATACAACCCTTTACTCATAAATAGATCCTATATGTATGATTTTCATGAATAATAGTTTGTGTTGATTAACCAAACCTCATCAGTAGTCATTTTGGAAAATAAGAAAACAAAATGTTAATATTAACTAAAATATCACTATTTTCATATTTCTGTGGTGAGTATTTTCGAAGTTGTTTGCCGGATAATCCATAGTAGTTGTCATTGTCATCGACGTTTCGAATCCGAATCAGGATTCATCATCAAGACTAATCGTCAATTGATAGATTGCTGATCTCGGTCAATTAATAGTTAATATGAAGGATGTTTTTAAGTTTTAACCTAGGTCGACTGTCTAAAAGACTAATCTACAGAGTTTTAAACAAAAATTAAAAATTAAACTAAATAATAAATAATAATATAAATTGTTACTAAGTTTGTAAAAGTATTAATAGTGTTTTTTATTATATATATGTATAAATATAAGTTTTAGAATTTTTATTAATTGACTTATATTTTATAAACAATTTTTTTTTAAACTTTTAATTAATTAAATTATATTAAAGTTAATGTAAGAAGGGAGCTTTAGTTAAGAGTTTTAATAGTGTTTTTTATATAATAATAATAATAATAATAATAATAATCTATTTTTAAGGTCACGACTAAGCCACACCAAATTGGTGCATGAGACCCTCTTGTTTGTGGGACAAGGGACCCTTATCCGCCCAACGATTTGAATGGTAAAGTCTACGGAGGTATACATACCCTACCCCCCTCTGGATTTGAACTTGTGACCTCTTAATAGGAAACACATGTTCTTAACCATTAGGCGCACTAAGTCATAGTACTTGTAATTAATTGGATTGTATATATAGTTAATGTAGGAAGGGAGCTTTAGTTAGGTTTGGTTGTTTTTAGGGTTATAGTTTTTTTATATTATTACTTATTAGTACTTTTTAATTTATGTTTAAATTTAATGTAAGAAGTTTAGTGAACTAGTTACTATATTATGGAAAGGAAGCTTTCAATTAGCGTTTAGGTTTAGTTTTTAGTTGATTAGAATGAATCTAGGGTTTGCTTTATAGTAGTGTTAATTAGTGTATTTAGTATGGTTAGGTCTAAGCATTGAATGTTTTTGTAAGAGTTGTTTTTAGTATTTGTTAGATTGTGTTTTTAGTATGATTTTCAGTATTATTAGGTCTAGGTATAGAGGGTTTTTGTATATATATAGATAATCATAATAGGTTTAATATACTAAGTAGTAGGGGTTAGTTTGTGTTGTAAGTGATTAGGATGTATCATAGTAGGAATTTTAATATATATATTGTCATAAGACTTAATTATTGAAATATATAGTAGTAGGTGTCTATAATTATAATTTATAAAGTAGGTAATACAAGTTAGTTAGACCCCTAAGTTTATGCAATGACACAAAGAAAAACCTAAATAAGCAAGGAAAGAAGAAGGGAGGTTTCATACCTGATTTGATCTATGAGGGTCTCTTAAGTTGGTTGATTAATGGGTGCGAAAAGATGCTCACCTCTAGGCCACCATCTCTGTTCATATTGTTGGGGTGCTTGATTATTTCGAGAGCTTCTCTTAAGCGTCTCATGTAGTAATGATCCTCCTTTGCTAGTATATTCGTATCCTCCAAGCAGACATGATGTTTCGTCTTAAGTGAGTGTTCTGCTAAGGCCGAGATGTGAATGCGTTCATTTCTAATGTCTGCTCCATGTTCTTTAATCCTTACCTGAAATGATTGTCCGGTTTCCCCAATGTAAAATTTCCTGCATGAACAAGAGACCTTGTAGATGCCTTTTCCTTGTTGCTGGTCTATAGGGTCTTTTACATACTTCATTCTTTGTCTGATGGTAACTAGGGGTTTGAAGGAAGTTGTAATTCTTTATTTTTTTAAACTTTTGCAATCTTGTCTGTGACACCCTGAATGTAAGGAAGAAAGGCCTTTATGTTGGAGGTTTGATCATTTTGTATATGGGTCCTATTATCCTTCCTATCCATTTCCTTTTTGATGTCTCTATCTCTATATCCAATGTTCTTAAATACCTTAGTTAAGTGGTCTAATTCTTCCTTAAGATGTTCTTTGTAGGAAATTCTTGTTGCCCTTATCGTCATGGTGTTGAGAACCCCCATCTTCTGAGAGGGATGGTGGTGGGAATCCGCATGAAGGTAGTTGTTTGTGTGAGTTTTCTTCCTGAAGACCTTGTGTCCCAATGTACCATTATGTTTTCTAGTCATAAGAACGTCTAGGAAGGGTATGCTATTGTTTTCTT
Organism: Picea glauca; assembly: GCA_000966675.3. Lineage (NCBI taxonomy): Eukaryota > Viridiplantae > Streptophyta > Pinopsida > Pinales > Pinaceae > Picea > Picea glauca. Next base: position 43,894 of record JZKD02S1982334.1, read on the forward strand.
CTAGTTCCATGGTGAATTTTATGTTCTCTGAAATACCATTGAGGTGTTCAAAGAATCTATTTGGTTCTTCTTTTCCATGAGGCCATATGACATTGGTATCATCAACATACCTTTTCCATCTAGATGGTTCAAGGGGATAAGTTTCAAGGGCATTTTTCTCGAACTTCTCCATGTAGAGGTTGGCTACGATTGGGGATAAGGGGGATCCCATGGCTACTCCGCTTGTTTGTTCGAAAAACTCTCCTTGGAAACTGAAGAAGGTTGATTTTAGACAAACTTATGCTAGTTTGGTTGTTTGAGGGCCTGCAGCCTCATTTATAACTTGAATGGCCTCATTTAACAAGATCTTCGTAAAAAGTGAAACCACATCAAAGCTGATGAGGATATCCTTTGATTCAATTTTCTCCTCTTTTATGAGTTCCACGAAGTCTCTTGGATATCCCTATGTATGAGTCTGTATTGCCAACCAAAGGTCCTAGGATCCTTGCTACGTACCTGGCTAGTTCATAGGTTGGGGAACTGATTGTGTTGACAATGGGTCTTAGAGGAACTCCTTCCTTGTGGATTTTTGGAAGTCCATATATTCTAGGAGTGATTAGACAACTTGGAGTTAGCCATTTCTTCATTATTTCATCTAGGTTAGAATATTTTATGGCTTTCTTAACTTCCTTGATAACTTTGGATATTGGTTTGTTGTTTAACTTTTTATAGCTGCTAGTCGTGGTGAGATTCTCTATCATCTTGGTGTTGTAATATATTATGTTCATGACTACTGTAGCTCCACCCTTATCAACTTTTAAAATCACAATGTTTTCATTGTTTTTGAGGTTCTTGATGGCCTCACACTCCAATTTGCTAATGTTACTTTTCGGTGGTTTAGCTTTCTTGAGGACCAGGGTGCAGTCTTGTCTGATAGCGTTCTTGTCTTCTTCACTGAGGTTTTTGATGCTGTCTTCTACGCTACAAATTATGTTTTCTATGGGGACAGTTGTCAGAGAAATGGAAAAGACCAATCCTTTTTCCAATATGTTTACTTCTTCGTTTTTAAGAACATGGCTAGATAGGTTAATTACGTTTTTTCTTGTTGTAGCGTATCTTTTGTTTGTTGTAGCGTATTTTCCATGATACCTCCCTCCGTTTGTTGTAGCATCAACTCCGTACGCTGTAACATCCCCTCCATTTGTTTATACAATATAATTCAATTAATAAAAATACTAAAACTTATATTTATACATATATATAATAAAAAACATTATTAATACTTTTACAAACTTAGTAACAATTTATATTATTATTTATTATTTAGTTTAATTTTTAATTTTTGTTTAAAAATATGTAGATTAGGTTTTTAGACAACCGACCTAAGTTAAAACTTAAAAACATCCTACATATTAACTATTAATTGATCAAGATCAACAAGCTATCAATTGATGATTAGTCTTGATGATGAATCCCGATTTAGATTCGAAATGTCGATGACAATGACAACTACTGTGGATTATCTGGCAAACAACTTCGAAATTAACTAAAATAATTTGTACCACTGTGTAGATCTCAAAAAATTAACTAAATTCAAAAAACGAGACTCAAAATAGAGTTCCTATGATGAAGTTATGCCCCTAGAAAGCTACAAAAATGAGGATGAACTTTGTTTGTCTATAAAAAAATTAACTTTTCATTGCATTAGACTATAAAAAAAGCTTAAATCAAATTGTGCCACCGCGTACCTGACCAAAAAGTACACACTTTGCAAAAACAACAAAAAAAACGGAATTGTATGGCGAGGTTATTGCAGTTTAAATTTTGCATCAAAAATAAAGTTGAGTCCCTGCAAAGGGGGTTCTAAAGTGCTATGTGGCACTGTTTCATTTTTTGCTCATTGTGCCTACTGATTGTGTTCACTATTGAGGTGGTAGTGTTGCTTATACTTATGGACTGGAAAGTTGGATGACATGGTGATGTCATGTGTCATTGTGGTGCCACATGCAGAGCTCCACTTATGCAGAGATGATAGGCATGTAGCAAAGGTTTTGATATAGAGGTGACGATGACCTTAGTGGAAGGAGAATTGAGTGGGATCCGTGTGAAGGACAACCATTCAAATGCAAAAGAGGGGAGGTGATATATAAGGGATGGAGCCAATGACAGGGATAAAATTGACAAGAAGAGGGAGAGTGGTGGCTGGAAAATGACAGCGACCAGAAAAGGAAAGGTCATGTTGGGAAAAGGAAAGTGACGAATGGAAAATGGTAGCGATCATTGGAAAATTTCCAAACATCCCAGAAAAAAAAACAAATAATAAGAAATTTTGAAAATTTTTGAAAAATTTAAAAGCATGAGACTTACAAAAAAACCTCGTGGATGAGAAAATGTGTAGATCCGGAGCATATGGAGGCTAGTTTTTTCAAAAAAAGAATTGTTCTTGGATAATTTTGTCTCTCTACACTCAACCATGCAATTAGATTGCTCCAAAATACCACCAAACATGTGGAGTTTATCATGTCACTATCATGTCGCTCTAAACTCAACCGTGCAAATTGCTTCAATAATTGAGAAAATTGCAAATTGATTTTTTATTTTTAGTTCACTAACTCAATAAATACATATTCTCCAAGTTAAGCTTACTGAAATGTGGGATCTACTCATTCAATGGGTAATTAGAAATGATTTATTGTGCATAATTAATTTATTTGCATGCACACAAATAATTAAATAATATGCACAAAATTATGCAAAAGCATAGCAATCACCGGTATAAATACAATCTCAATAAGTCAAAGTAACATTATTTGAGTCCACATATCACCCACCAAATACAACACATTTCTATTTATTTTTATTATTATTATTCCATTTAGAGGTTCAACCTCTATAATTACTTTGGTCTAAGTCTTTTGTGCATTGATTAATGACCTATTGATTGCCACTTGGGGGGTCACACCTTTCAACGAGTCCAGGGTCCTCATATTGCATTAGCTTCGATCCACCTCACCGAAAAATCCCCATCTAGAAAGAGGAGACCATCTATCAACACTTGGACTTGAACATGAGATCTCCTGGAGCCCCAAAGAACCAAAGAATGGTGGCTTTGCTAATCCACCTACATGGATAAACCCCACCAAATACAATACATGGGCACATGGAATGTTGTCACTACAATTACATAAATTAAGGTGAAAAGAGGTTTTTAGATTGAGTACATATCTTGACTTAACAAAGTCCTTGGTCATTGATTTTCTTAGGTCTTGAAAGCTAATTAATATATACACTAGTACAATCTTAACCTGATACCATCAAATCTTAACAAAAAAAAACTAAAGCAAAACCTCACACATATTAAATGTCTATCATTATAAAAACCAAAGAGTCGACCTCGGGCCATATGTCTTTACATTACATTGGATTGTTTTTATTATGGTTTTATGTATAGATTTCATGGCCATGGTTAAGACTTATGGGTATTTTAATGCAATTTTGAGTTGTGATAATGCTCGTGGTTGTCGTGTTTGTGGACTGTTTTTTTGGTATAAAATATGCTTTGTACATATTTTAAAAATATTAATAATCAAAGGAATAATATCTTGTATTAAAAAAAACAAAGAATCATAATGGTGAGTGCACAATTCCATACCAGAGGGCATAATTAACATAACATTGAATTGATAGTACCCAACAACAAGCACCATCTTGATNAAATTTCTGATAAATTTCCTATATAAACTTGCCAACCCATGAAAGCTTCTTACCTCATAAACAAATTATGGTGAAGGTCATTCCCTTATAGCTCTTACCTTCTATGGACCCATCTTCAATCCTTCTTTAGAAATCACCATTCCGAAGTACACCAGTTTTGTCTCCATGAAGGAACAATTCTTCAGGTTTATTAAAAGTTTCTCCTGTTGCAACCTTTTCAACACCAATTTCAAACACCTCAAATGCTCTTCTTTAGTCCTATTGTAAACAAGGATATCATCCAAATAAACAATCACAAACTTACCAATGAAGTCTTTGAGTACCTCATTCCTTAATCTCATGAATGTGCTCAGAGAATTTGTCAAGCCAAAAGGCATGACAAGCCATTCATACAGTCCCTCATTTGTCTTGAAGGTTGTATTCCACTCATCTCCTCCTCTCATCCTTATCTGGTAATAACCACTCTTCAAATCTATCTTGGAAAAATAATTTGCTCCGCTTAAACAATCCATCAAATCATCCATTCTAGGTAAGGGAAATCTATACCTGATTGTTATATTGTTGATTGCTCTGTGTTGTACACATCCTCCAACCACCATCCTTATTTGGGCTCAACACCGTGGGCACTGCACAAGGACTCAAGCTCTCCCTGATTAACCCTTTGTCTAACAAATATTGAACTTGTATTCTAATTTCTTCATTTTCTTTTGCTGTCAACCTGTGTGCAACTTTATTTGGAAAACTAGCTCCTGGAATCAGATCAATATGATGACTGATATTTCTGATAGGAGGTAAAGTATTTGGTAATTCATCAACTACTATGTCAGCAAACTCATCTAACAACTTTTGTACTTCAGCATGTAGATCATTTATAATAGTGCTAATGATAATTACTCTTGGCTTACCAACAACAAAAAATTGTACCTCTTCTTCCTTTTTGACTTCTTGTAAGAGTTCCCTTCCACTCATGAGAAGTAGACTTTGACCAACTTCCTCCTTAGTTCCTTCATCTTTCAATGGTAGTAGTACATGTTTATGTCCATTCTTCTCAAGGGTGTATGTTTTTTTTATCCCATCATGTATTGCTTTTGGGCTCAACACTTTGGGCACTGCACAATGACTCAAGTTCTCCCTGATTAACTCTTTGTATAACAACTCTTGAACTTGTATTATGATTTCTTCATTTTATTTTGGTTTCAAACTGTATGCAACTTTATTTGGCAAACTAGCTCTTGGAATCAAATCAATATGATGACTAATACTTCTGATAGGAGGTAAAGTATTTGGTAATTCATCAACTACTATGTCAACAAACTCATCTAACAACTTCTGTACTTCAACAGGTAGATCACTTATAGTAGTGCTAGTGAGAATTACCCTTGGCTTACCAACAAGAACAATCTTTACCTCTTCTTCCTTTTCGACTTCCTGTAAGAGTTCCCTTCCACTCATGAGCATTACACTTGGACAAACTTCCTCCTTAGTTCCTTCATCTTTCAATGGTAGTAGTACATGTTTATGTCCATTCTTCTCAAGGGTGTATGTGTTTTTTCTCCCATCATGTATTGCTTTCCTATCATATTTCCAAGGTCTCCCCAATAAGACATGACAAACATCCATGGGCATAACATCACACAAAATTTCATCCTTATAACTACCAATTTGAAATTCTACTTTGTATTGCTCACTTACCAAAATTTGATGACCCTTTTGCAACCAAGACACCCTATATGGAATAGGATGTGGCACCTTTTGTAGTCCTAATTTCTCCACCATTTCTGTAGAGACTAAATTATCAGTACTGCCACTGTCAATGACTATCTTGCATACCTTTCCCTTTGATTTGCATGTGGTCCTGAACAAATTCTTTCTCTGTGCAGGTTCATGAGTTTACTTCTCTTCTTTAATCATAATTCTCTTCAGCATGGATGATTCTCCAACTTCAGGAGTCTCTTCTTTTACTTATGTTTCTTCTACCTTTTCTTGAGCTTCTGCAATGTGAGCTCCACTTGAATTTGATGCTTTGTTTTCAGGACAATCCCAAGACATATGCCCTGTCTTTCCACATATATAACACCTGATCTCTCTTCCTCTGCCTCTTCCTCTCAAGAAGTATCTTCCTCCTCTGGACTCTCCTCCTCTGGGTGATTGACTACTAAAGTTTTCTGCTTTCTCTTTTGTATTTTGAAATCTCCCCCTGGACAATCCTTTTCCTCTATTTGAGCTTCTTCCTTTGGTTCTTTGGCTCTGCTTTCTGGCTAATTTCTCCTCTGCTTTCAGAGCTACTTGATAAGCATCCTCCACTATCCTCATGGTTAGGAGACTGATTTCATCTTGGATTTCATACATTATCCCATTGATATACCTGGCAAGTTTCTCTGCATCATATTCTACATGACTTGTTCTGATATTCAGTCTGTAGAACTTCTCAGTGTATTCCTTCACTAACATGCTCTTTTGTCTTAAATTCCGAGGTTTCCTAAATAGATTCAACTGATAATCCTTTGGCATAAACTTGGCCTTGAATTTGACTACCATTCTATCCCAGCTCTTAATTTTGGTTTTGCCTTTTCTTCTTCTATCAACCTGTAACTCATCCCACCATAAGGTTGCATGTCCTTTTAGCCTAGTTACAACATGCTTGACTCTCTTCTCTTCATCTATATCCTCATAATCAAAATACTTGTCCATTGCATTGATCCAATCAAGCGATTCCTCAACATTTAAGTTCCCTTCATAAATTGGCACTTCCATTTTAGGTCTGGCTCCTACCTTTGTAATTAGCCTCAACAATTGTTCTCCATCTGTCTCACCTCCTAGGGCTTCTTATTCTTCACTAGAGCTTGTTTCTTCAACCTCATTGACATCTCCTATGTCAGGTTATCTCCTATGAGCTGCTTCCATGGATTCCATCCTAGCCAGAACTCTCCTTAGTTCATTCTGCAACTCTGCAACTGCTCCCAATGGCAGCCTACCTCATCTAGGTGGCATGGTTTTCTAAAGACAATACTCAACTAGCTCTAATACCACTTGATAGCCTAGCTGGACCAATGCTTCAATGGTTCCCTCTATTCAGATAATTTTTGTCACCCTTATAGTGTCAATAAGACCAAGGGCTCGGTTCGTGGTGTAACAAACAGATCGTTGGGACAAGGCTTAGTTATTTCCGCATATGACTGAATATTGTGACCCTGGTCTAAGCCCACACTCAAATCCTGACCATAGATATTTCATTCCATGTCATGATCAAAGGCCCAAACGATCATCCAATGAAAGGACGATCCAATGATTGTGTTTTAATCAACCATTGAGATCAACGGTCCGTGCATCTCCAACATGGTGGCATGTTATCAACTTATCCACTGCGCACGTTAATCCTGGAATGACATGTCGCCAAATCAATCACCATTTCAGATCTAAAACACGACACCTCCAAAAGATTTAAACCTCAAGCAACTTCGAATTTCACTTTGGATCTTCGCCGTTGGATCTTATCTTGACCACGATCAATGGTGTTGGTTTCAATTCGTTCACCTAGTCAACGACGAATGAGGATCATTGATCTAAATATGATCAACGATCATCGATCAACCACTATAATTTGTCTGTGCATGTTGGAGCACGATCTAACGTTCTGATTTCTCCTCTGGTTTGGATCTAACGATCAAGATTCAATCCTCTATACAATACGATCTGACGACCAAAACACCTTCGCTCCAGATCTAACAGTTGAGGATTGTCGAATCTGTAACATACCAATTACTCTGCAATCTTATTATCAAATGGAGAATCTAACTTACAGATCCCTTCAATTGATTGCTAGAGAAGAGGATCGAAATCATAATTGAACCGAGAGACACATAACAACATAGATGAACTCAAACCTTGACTTTTTTAATTCAATACCAAACTTCAAGATGAATTGTCTCAGAGTTCCCTGAAATCAATACACACACAACCTCACACTCTCCAACCTCTCCTTCTAAGAACAAACTAAACAATGATATAGCTCGAATGATCCCTCGTACGAATATAACAACCAAACCCTATCCAATCTCAACAAACCCTAAATTTACTCATTTTGTTCTAAAAATAAGAAGCAAAATCACACCCATCACAACCAATTCAATCAATATTCCTTCTAGAGGTCTCTCAACCTGTTCATTACATTGAAAATTAAAATTAATGGAACCAACTCCCTTTAGTAAAATGGTTTGACTCTCCTAGGGTCAGAATCAAGATTTCATTTGATGCCCCTGCATCATTCTGACACCAACATTAGAGACATCTAATATTGTCTTGGAACCCCTCTTAAAAAAGTCACATTCCTAAGAACCAAGGGTCTCAACCAAAGGTTTCTTATCCTCTAAAAGAATAGGTGACCACCAAATCAAATGATCATTAAGAGAAAGGCTTTCATCTACCATCTCAATAAAATTTTAATAGTCTCCCAAACGTTCCAGATACTATTATCCATAAAGCCTTTGATCTTAACATTGGCCAAGGTGAGAATGAGATATTTCAAGCTCAAACTCGACTGATACATTTTTTCTCCAAGGAGATCCTCAAGAGATACAATGCCCCAACAACACTTTTTAAGGCTCCAAGACCTCCGAGGCTATAACACAAAGAGATTAACCTTGAATGCCAATATTGATTATACCCATACCACCTCAATCCCTCAATGTATAATGCAGACTCCAATGGATTATGTGGAAACATATCCTTCAAAATTGGTCCAAAGATAAGGCTTGAGGTATTTCTACAATCCCCTATAGGCATACCACCTCAATCCCTCAATGTATAATGCAAACTCCAATTGATTATGTGAAAATATATCCTTCAAAATTGGTCCAAAGATAGAGCTTGAGGTATTTCTACAATCCCCTATAGGAATTATATGGCAATGCCTAATGAGTATCATAGACATGGGTGGCTACATTTGTTGATGGAAAGATGGGTTGAAGAAGGGGTTGATACCCAAAGCCTTGAGCATAGCTAGGATGAAGGGACACTCCCACCTTATCATATGCCTTCTAAAAAACAAACTCGATAAATAGAGCAACATAGCCCATGCCATGCTTCGCAAATCATGATGACGTTGTCAAGAATACACCCCCTTTTAATTAATCTAGTATGCTATGGTCTTATAAATTTTGGAAGAATATGCTAAACTCTAAAAACAACAACCTTTTCTAATATTTTATAGGACATGTGTAACAATAAGATGGGCCTCCAACTTCTAATTAGTGGCCTACCAACCTTGAAAATAAATTTACTGATTCCTTCGTTTAAGATTTTTTCGAATGATTGTTTTTTTAGTGCTTCCTTTAACACTTGCAATAGGTGTAGGTAGACAAAATCCCAGTTAGCCTTGTAAAATTCACATGGAAATTTGTCTAGTCCTAGCGACTTGCCATTCATCATTTCTAAAAGCACCATAGAAAGCTCATCCAACTTTAGCAGCTAGCACAAAATATTTTCTGGGAGTCGGACAACTTGCATACAACCACATCCACAGGTTTACATGGCCACTCGACATTCCTCATTTATACCTTGAGATTGAAACACCATATTATAATAGGCTACAAACTCCTTTTCAATTTCAACATGTTAAGTGACTCCCCTCAAGTGTCTTCAGATATTTTCAAGGGCTCCTTTGTGTTACACATCAAAATTACTCACTTCAATGATGACATGTTGACGTTGTTACAAGTGTCGCTTTTTAGCCATAAGTGTTGCAAGTGTCGCAGACATCATACATTCATCTTTCCCATGTCGTGTCTCGAACAAAATCACAAGGACGCCTCAAAGACTGGTTTAAGAAGGAGAAATCCTCTGATGAAGAGTACAAAGATTTTACCATGGAAAAAACCACTCAAAAGTCATTTTTGAAGGCCAACGCTCCCCTACCCACTGTCAGGGAGTGCCAATGCTCCCTACCCTTCTTTGGGGGAGTGTTCCATCACTCTGTGCACCCTTCTGGGGGAGCGCTGGGCTTTTTTAAGGAAATTTTGGGCAGTGCTCCCCTACCCACTATTAGGGACTGCCAGTGCTCCTTGACCTCCTTTAGGGGAGCGTTGCAACACTTTGTGCCCCATTCTAGGGGAGAGTTGGGCTATTTGAAGAAATCTTGGGCTGTTGAGAAAAATCAGGGAAAGATCCCCCTCATCTCTGGAGTTGGTTGGATTCGAATCTGAGGTCAAGGCTAGATCTTAGGGAGGATCCACAATTGATGGAGAAGGATACTCAACCTATCCCAAGAATCTCTAAGGTGGTTGGGTCTCTCCAAACTTATATAAGGAGGCCTTCTCATGGTGAAATAGAGGGAGCTTTAGAGATACCAAACTTATGATCTCATGAGAATAGGTATGGAGGACATTGAAGGCATCAAACTTATGATGTCATAAGAGAGATAATCAATGAATCATAGTCATTTTTATTGTGGATTATTTGAGCAAGGGGATGGATAAGGAGAGCTGGAAGAGGCTGTTGCAACTTCATCAAAGGTTTGTAAGTATTGCTATCAAGTTCTCATTAATACATGTGCTTGGCCTATTTCTTTCAAGGTTGTGTATGCCTACATGAACTTGTCTTTGATAGATAGATCTAGTTTTAAATTAATCATGGTAGATTATGATGTTGTTTTTTCTTTGTTGTTATTGGATTGCAGGACTTGTTGAAGAGCTTGGGGATCAAGGCTCAACTTGGACAGGGCAAGGACATACATCGTAAAAAGGTACATCTTCTTCCTTTTCTCTATTTGATTGACTTAGCGAGGTTTAAAAGGATGCCAGTGACCAAAGTTAGCACCTTTCTGTCTTGATCTTAGAGATTTAGGGTTCAATATGAAATCCACTTGTCCGCAGGGGGATTTTCCTGTAACAAAAATTGGCGACTCCATTGGGGATCAAAGCCTTCAGTTTTGGTTTCTTTTCCTTGGTCTTGTTTTTGGCCTTTTCTCACATTTAGACCTTATTCATGCTGTGTCTCTGATTCTTAGATGTGTTGTTGGGTCTTAAATTCATTCCATACACACTTAATTTCTGGTTTTCTTGAGTTTTTTTTAGTTCTGGGCATTTTTTTGACTTTCTGAGAGCCCAACGCTCCACTGCCTATACTACCAGAGCATTGAGACTCCCTTGCAGCCTCTCACATAGTGTTGCAACGCTCTGGTGCCCTTTAGACTAGAGCACTGGTATTTTTCTTGTAAAAACATTATGGAGAGTTAATCTTTGAGTCCTTTTTTGTTGATTTCACCTGCTCAAGTTTACTACCATCTCAGTGTGTCCCTGTTTTGGCCAGCAACCTATTGATTTCTGAGAATTGATTATATTTTGTTTGGATTTTTTGACGTTTTTTCCTTACTTTGAGTCACTCTTTTTTCTTGAAATTTGGAGTTGACCCACTGCTTTTTCACTTNAAATTTCTGATAAATTTCCTATATAAACTTGCCAACCCATGAAAGCTTCTTACCTCATAAACAAATTATGGTGAAGGTCATTCCCTTATAGCTCTTACCTTCTATGGACCCATCTTCAATCCTTCTTTAGAAATCACCATTCCGAAGTACACCAGTTTTGTCTCCATGAAGGAACAATTCTTCAGGTTTATTAAAAGTTTCTCCTGTTGCAACCTTTTCAACACCAATTTCAAACACCTCAAATGCTCTTCTTTAGTCCTATTGTAAACAAGGATATCATCCAAATAAACAATCACAAACTTACCAATGAAGTCTTTGAGTACCTCATTCCTTAATCTCATGAATGTGCTCAGAGAATTTGTCAAGCCAAAAGGCATGACAAGCCATTCATACAGTCCCTCATTTGTCTTGAAGGTTGTATTCCACTCATCTCCTCCTCTCATCCTTATCTGGTAATAACCACTCTTCAAATCTATCTTGGAAAAATAATTTGCTCCGCTTAAACAATCCATCAAATCATCCATTCTAGGTAAGGGAAATCTATACCTGATTGTTATATTGTTGATTGCTCTGTGTTGTACACATCCTCCAACCACCATCCTTATTTGGGCTCAACACCGTGGGCACTGCACAAGGACTCAAGCTCTCCCTGATTAACCCTTTGTCTAACAAATATTGAACTTGTATTCTAATTTCTTCATTTTCTTTTGCTGTCAACCTGTGTGCAACTTTATTTGGAAAACTAGCTCCTGGAATCAGATCAATATGATGACTGATATTTCTGATAGGAGGTAAAGTATTTGGTAATTCATCAACTACTATGTCAGCAAACTCATCTAACAACTTTTGTACTTCAGCATGTAGATCATTTATAATAGTGCTAATGATAATTACTCTTGGCTTACCAACAACAAAAAACTGTACCTCTTCTTCCTTTTTGACTTCTTGTAAGAGTTCCCTTCCACTCATGAGAAGTAGAATTTGACCAACTTCCTCCTTAGTTCCTTCATCTTTCAATGGTAGTAGTACATGTTTATGTCCATTCTTCTCAAGGGTGTATGTGTTTTTTAACCCATCATGTATTGCTTTTGGGCTCAACACTTTGGGCACTGCACAATGACTCAAGCTCTCCTTGATTAACTCTTTGTATAACAACTCTTGAACTTGTATTATGATTTCTCCATTTTATTTTGGTTTCAAAATGTATGCAACTTTATTTGGCAAATTATCTCTTGGAATCAAATCAATATGATGACTAATACTTTTGATAGAAGGTAAAGTATTTGGTAATTCATCAACTACTATGTCAACAAAATCATCTAACAACTTCTGTACTTCAACAGGTAGATCACTTATAGTAGTGCTAGTGAGAATTACCCTTGGCTTACCAACAAGAACAATCTTTACCTCTTCTTCCTTTTCGACTTCCTGTAAGAGTTCCCTTCCACTCATGAGCATTACACTTGGACAAACTTCCTCCTTAGTTCCTTCATCTTTCAATGGTAGTAGTACATGTTTATGTCCATTCTTCTCAAGGGTGTATGTGTTTTTTCTCCCATCATGTATTGCTTTCCTATCATATTTCCAAGGTCTCCCCAATAAGACATGACAAACATCCATGGGCATAACATCACACAAAATTTCATCCTTATAACTACCAATTTGAAATTCTACTTTGTATTGCTCACTTACCAAAATTTGATGACCCTTTTGCAACCAAGACACCCTATATGGAATAGGATGTGGCACCTTTTGTAGTCCTAATTTCTCCACCATTTCTGTAGAGACTAAATTATCAGTACTGCCACTGTCAATGACTATCTTGCATACCTTTCCCTTTGATTTGCATGTGGTCCTGAACAAATTCTTTCTCTGTGCAGGTTCATGAGTTTACTTCTCTTCTTTAATCATAATTCTCTTCAGCATGGATGATTCTCCAACTTCAGGAGTCTCTTCTTTTACTTATGTTTCTTCTACCTTTTCTTGAGCTTCTGCAATGTGAGCTCCACTTGAATTTGATGCTTTGTTTTCAGGACAATCCCAAGACATATGCCCTGTCTTTCCACATATATAACACCTGATCTCTCTTCCTCTGCCTCTTCCTCTCAAGAAGTATCTTCCTCCTCTGGACTCTCCTCCTCTGGGTGATTGACTACTAAAGTTTTCTGCTTTCTCTTTTGTATTTTGAAATCTCCCCCTGGACAATCCTTTTCCTCTATTTGAGCTTCTTCCTTTGGTTCTTTGGCTCTGCTTTCTGGCTAATTTCTCCTCTGCTTTCAGAGCTACTTGATAAGCATCCTCCACTATCCTCATGGTTAGGAGACTGATTTCATCTTGGATTTCATACATTATCCCATTGATATACCTGGCAAGTTTCTCTGCATCATATTCTACATGACTTGTTCTGATATTCAGTCTGTAGAACTTCTCAGTGTATTCCTTCACTAACATGCTCTTTTGTCTTAAATTCCGAGGTTTCCTAAATAGATTCAACTGATAATCCTTTGGCATAAACTTGGCCTTGAATTTGACTACCATTCTATCCCAGCTCTTAATTTTGGTTTTGCCTTTTCTTCTTCTATCAACCTGTAACTCATCCCACCATAAGGTTGCATGTCCTTTTAGCCTAGTTACAACATGCTTGACTCTCTTCTCTTCATCTATATCCTCATAATCAAAATACTTGTCCATTGCATTGATCCAATCAAGCGATTCCTCAACATTTAAGTTCCCTTCATAAATTGGCACTTCCATTTTAGGTCTGGCTCCTACCTTTGTAATTAGCCTCAACAATTGTTCTCCATCTGTCTCACCTCCTAGGGCTTCTTATTCTTCACTAGAGCTTGTTTCTTCAACCTCATTGACATCTCCTATGTCAGGTTATCTCCTATGAGCTGCTTCCATGGATTCCATCCTAGCCAGAACTCTCCTTAGTTCATTCTGCAACTCTGCAACTGCTCCCAATGGCAGCCTACCTCATCTAGGTGGCATGGTTTTCTAAAGACAATACTCAACTAGCTCTAATACCACTTGATAGCCTAGCTGGACCAATGCTTCAATGGTTCCCTCTATTCAGATAATTTTTGTCACCCTTATAGTGTCAATAAGACCAAGGGCTCGGTTCGTGGTGTAACAAACAGATCGTTGGGACAAGGCTTAGTTATTTCCGCATATGACTGAATATTGTGACCCTGGTCTAAGCCCACACTCAAATCCTGACCATAGATATTTCATTCCATGTCATGATCAAAGGCCCAAACGATCATCCAATGAAAGGACGATCCAATGATTGTGTTTTAATCAACCATTGAGATCAACGGTCCGTGCATCTCCAACATGGTGGCATGTTATCAACTTATCCACTGCGCACGTTAATCCTGGAATGACATGTCGCCAAATCAATCACCATTTCAGATCTAAAACACGACACCTCCAAAAGATTTAAACCTCAAGCAACTTCGAATTTCACTTTGGATCTTCGCCGTTGGATCTTATCTTGACCACGATCAATGGTGTTGGTTTCAATTCGTTCACCTAGTCAACGACGAATGAGGATCATTGATCTAAATATGATCAACGATCATCGATCAACCACTATAATTTGTCTGTGCATGTTGGAGCACGATCTAACGTTCTGATTTCTCCTCTGGTTTGGATCTAACGATCAAGATTCAATCCTCTATACAATACGATCTGACGACCAAAACACCTTCGCTCCAGATCTAACAGTTGAGGATTGTCGAATCTGTAACATACCAATTACTCTGCAATCTTATTATCAAATGGAGAATCTAACTTACAGATCCCTTCAATTGATTGCTAGAGAAGAGGATCGAAATCATAATTGAACCGAGAGACACATAACAACATAGATGAACTCAAACCTTGACTTTTTTAATTCAATACCAAACTTCAAGATGAATTGTCTCAGAGTTCCCTGAAATCAATACACACACAACCTCACACTCTCCAACCTCTCCTTCTAAGAACAAACTAAACAATGATATAGCTCGAATGATCCCTCGTACGAATATAACAACCAAACCCTATCCAATCTCAACAAACCCTAAATTTACTCATTTTGTTCTAAAAATAAGAAGCAAAATCACACCCATCACAACCAATTCAATCAATATTCCTTCTAGAGGTCTCTCAACCTGTTCATTACATTGAAAATTAAAATTAATGGAACCAACTCCCTTTAGTAAAATGGTTTGACTCTCCTAGGGTCAGAATCAAGATTTCATTTGATGCCCCTGCATCATTCTGACACCAACATTAGAGACATCTAATATTGTCTTGGAACCCCTCTTAAAAAAGTCACATTCCTAAGAACCAAGGGTCTCAACCAAAGGTTTCTTATCCTCTAAAAGAATAGGTGACCACCAAATCAAATGATCATTAAGAGAAAGGCTTTCATCTACCATCTCAATAAAATTTTAATAGTCTCCCAAACGTTCCAGATACTATTATCCATAAAGCCTTTGATCTTAACATTGGCCAAGGTGAGAATGAGATATTTCAAGCTCAAACTCGACTGATACATTTTTTCTCCAAGGAGATCCTCAAGAGATACAATGCCCCAACAACACTTTTTAAGGCTCCAAGACCTCCGAGGCTATAACACAAAGAGATTAACCTTGAATGCCAATATTGATTATACCCATACCACCTCAATCCCTCAATGTATAATGCAGACTCCAATGGATTATGTGGAAACATATCCTTCAAAATTGGTCCAAAGATAAGGCTTGAGGTATTTCTACAATCCCCTATAGGCATACCACCTCAATCCCTCAATGTATAATGCAAACTCCAATTGATTATGTGAAAATATATCCTTCAAAATTGGTCCAAAGATAGAGCTTGAGGTATTTCTACAATCCCCTATAGGAATTATATGGCAATGCCTAATGAGTATCATAGACATGGGTGGCTACATTTGTTGATGGAAAGATGGGTTGAAGAAGGGGTTGATACCCAAAGCCTTGAGCATAGCTAGGATGAAGGGACACTCCCACCTTATCATATGCCTTCTAAAAAACAAACTCGATAAATAGAGCAACATAGCCCATGCCATGCTTCGCAAATCATGATGACGTTGTCAAGAATACACCCCCTTTTAATTAATCTAGTATGCTATGGTCTTATAAATTTTGGAAGAATATGCTAAACTCTAAAAACAACAACCTTTTCTAATATTTTATAGGACATGTGTAACAATAAGATGGGCCTCCAACTTCTAATTAGTGGCCTACCAACCTTGAAAATAAATTTACTGATTCCTTCGTTTAAGATTTTTTCGAATGATTGTTTTTTTAGTGCTTCCTTTAACACTTGCAATAGGTGTAGGTAGACAAAATCCCAGTTAGCCTTGTAAAATTCACATGGAAATTTGTCTAGTCCTAGCGACTTGCCATTCATCATTTCTAAAAGCACCATAGAAAGCTCATCCAACTTTAGCAGCTAGCACAAAATATTTTCTGGGAGTCGGACAACTTGCATACAACCACATCCACAGGTTTACATGGCCACTCGACATTCCTCATTTATACCTTGAGATTGAAACACCATATTATAATAGGCTACAAACTCCTTTTCAATTTCAACATGTTAAGTGACTCCCCTCAAGTGTCTTCAGATATTTTCAAGGGCTCCTTTGTGTTACACATCAAAATTACTCACTTCAATGATGACATGTTGACGTTGTTACAAGTGTCGCTTTTTAGCCATAAGTGTTGCAAGTGTCGCAGACATCATACATTCATCTTTCCCATGTCGTGTCTCGAACAAAATCACAAGGACGCCTCAAAGACTGGTTTAAGAAGGAGAAATCCTCTGATGAAGAGTACAAAGATTTTACCATGGAAAAAACCACTCAAAAGTCATTTTTGAAGGCCAACGCTCCCCTACCCACTGTCAGGGAGTGCCAATGCTCCCTACCCTTCTTTGGGGGAGTGTTCCATCACTCTGTGCACCCTTCTGGGGGAGCGCTGGGCTTTTTTAAGGAAATTTTGGGCAGTGCTCCCCTACCCACTATTAGGGACTGCCAGTGCTCCTTGACCTCCTTTAGGGGAGCGTTGCAACACTTTGTGCCCCATTCTAGGGGAGAGTTGGGCTATTTGAAGAAATCTTGGGCTGTTGAGAAAAATCAGGGAAAGATCCCCCTCATCTCTGGAGTTGGTTGGATTCGAATCTGAGGTCAAGGCTAGATCTTAGGGAGGATCCACAATTGATGGAGAAGGATACTCAACCTATCCCAAGAATCTCTAAGGTGGTTGGGTCTCTCCAAACTTATATAAGGAGGCCTTCTCATGGTGAAATAGAGGGAGCTTTAGAGATACCAAACTTATGATCTCATGAGAATAGGTATGGAGGACATTGAAGGCATCAAACTTATGATGTCATAAGAGAGATAATCAATGAATCATAGTCATTTTTATTGTGGATTATTTGAGCAAGGGGATGGATAAGGAGAGCTGGAAGAGGCTGTTGCAACTTCATCAAAGGTTTGTAAGTATTGCTATCAAGTTCTCATTAATACATGTGCTTGGCCTATTTCTTTCAAGGTTGTGTATGCCTACATGAACTTGTCTTTGATAGATAGATCTAGTTTTAAATTAATCATGGTAGATTATGATGTTGTTTTTTCTTTGTTGTTATTGGATTGCAGGACTTGTTGAAGAGCTTGGGGATCAAGGCTCAACTTGGACAGGGCAAGGACATACATCGTAAAAAGGTACATCTTCTTCCTTTTCTCTATTTGATTGACTTAGCGAGGTTTAAAAGGATGCCAGTGACCAAAGTTAGCACCTTTCTGTCTTGATCTTAGAGATTTAGGGTTCAATATGAAATCCACTTGTCCGCAGGGGGATTTTCCTGTAACAAAAATTGGCGACTCCATTGGGGATCAAAGCCTTCAGTTTTGGTTTCTTTTCCTTGGTCTTGTTTTTGGCCTTTTCTCACATTTAGACCTTATTCATGCTGTGTCTCTGATTCTTAGATGTGTTGTTGGGTCTTAAATTCATTCCATACACACTTAATTTCTGGTTTTCTTGAGTTTTTTTTAGTTCTGGGCATTTTTTTGACTTTCTGAGAGCCCAACGCTCCACTGCCTATACTACCAGAGCATTGAGACTCCCTTGCAGCCTCTCACATAGTGTTGCAACGCTCTGGTGCCCTTTAGACTAGAGCACTGGTATTTTTCTTGTAAAAACATTATGGAGAGTTAATCTTTGAGTCCTTTTTTGTTGATTTCACCTGCTCAAGTTTACTACCATCTCAGTGTGTCCCTGTTTTGGCCAGCAACCTATTGATTTCTGAGAATTGATTATATTTTGTTTGGATTTTTTGACGTTTTTTCCTTACTTTGAGTCACTCTTTTTTCTTGAAATTTGGAGTTGACCCACTGCTTTTTCACTT
>JZKD02S1982345.1:0-22930 GCA_000966675.3 Picea glauca
CTGAATCAATTAAAATAGCAATGGTTTGGTTGTTGATCATACCTTCCACTTCAATCATGTGGGACTGATACTCTGCTTTCTTGTTGTCCAGGGATGCATAAATCCTTGGCACATATATATCCATTTCCTCCATTGTTTCAACTTGTTGTACATTGTGAAAAACCCTTCCTTTTTCACCTCTGTGAGGACAATCTATGAACCTAGGGTCTCCTTTACAACCCCAACATTGCATAGGTGTCTGCCTTGGCCCTTGAATCCCTATGTCAATTGTTATGGGTTCTTTAAGAATTTGTTGTCCTTGTGGATTATTTCTGAAGAATGGTGGCTTAGCTCCCTTCTTCCTCTGATCCATCTTGAATTTCTTATTGTCTTCCCAAGCCTTTTGGAAAGTTGTCCTTGCTTTCTGCTGATCATATAGGAATTTATCTCTCCTTATTGTCTCTTCTAATGTCTTGGGATCATCATACTGTATTTTTTCACTGATGAATGATGGAAATCCACTCAAATACCTTTGAATTTTGACTGTCTCATCCTTGATGAAAGAGACATACTTCAACAACTCAAGACACCTTCTCTCATATTCATCTATGGTCATACTTCCAAGATTGAGTTCAAATAACTCTTTCATTTTCTTGTCATAGTATCTCTTAGTCAAGTACTTCTTCTCAAAATACTTATTGAATTCCTTCCAAGTGACACTTTTCTCTTCAATGTGTTGCACCTACACAAGTTGATCCCACCACATGGAGGCCTTTCCTTTGAGTTGATAGATAACAATTCTACCTTCTGCATGAGAAGAATAAGTATGCAATTGAAAATACTTTCTCATTCCCAGCAACCATGTTTCTGCATCTTCATTCTTCTTGTGCTCACCATCAAATGTAGGAGGTTTGATTTTATTCATTTCTCCTCGTAGCTCATCCACCCTAGACCTCTTATACTTTCTGACGGGGGATAGACTTGAGTTGTTTCCTGCTCTCTTATTGGAATGCCTTGGGGCATGATGGTGATGTATACTAACATTTTTTTCTTTTATTTTTTCATCCGAAGGTTTGTGACTTCCATATTTGCTTGAGCCACTCTCCTTAACCAATTTCTTTTCTATTTTGTTCAAGCCCTCCAATAACTTCATGTTGAAGTGATCCTTCTGCTCTTTGGCTCTCATAAGACTTTCATTATCATCTTTATGGCTTTGGACATCCTTCTGCAAATTATTAATGGTCTCAACCATATTCATGTTTTCATTTGTTTATTCTCCATGTTCGTTGGAGTTCGTTTCTTCAAAGCCCAAATGGACATCCACCCCTCTGCTCTCATATTGCTGACTGTAATTCCCCTGTGCTTCTTCCATTAATATGGACTCCACACTGGTCTGATCTGATCTAGTTGTTGTTAATTATGCAAAATGTGCACCCATCGAAACTTATCAGGCTAACAATTCAACGATTCAGGATAATTATGAACCATTTTGGTTCAATATAAATATCAAAATTATCTCTCCCGATTTCCTGGTGTTATCACCATGAAAATTCTATATAAGACCCAATTCTTGAAAACATAGATGTGTAGTTCCTTCAGAGATACATCTGTGTGATAAGGTGGTCTTTCAAAACCACTTTTTCCAAGACGCGGTATCACGTGTCTCAACATGTCAAATCCACCACTCGTGGAGTGGGCGACGACTAGTTAGGTCACCCCGCTTCACTCATTAGGTACTTATCATCCATGTGACGTCATTTGAACACCGCCATGTAATGAAATCAAAAGATAATCATTCGAAATGGATTAGTTGAGCATGACAACCCAACGATCTTGTATGTAATCCGTCTGTGCTTCATAATTGGAATTCTATAATTACCAATCTTCAAGTATGAAGGTATCTGTGTATCCATAACTGAAGTAATATCCAAATTGTTCGACTTTCTTCTCTCTATAAAATCATTTAGGTATCCACAACCTGAGATACATGGACAAGTCTAAATCGAGTGAGACTGGTTATTCGGGCAACATGCTAGACTTTCCTGAGAATAAGGAGGAAAGGGTCCTTATGCACATTCTAGTGACTAAATTCCATATAGAGCCATCTATAGACTCACGGTTGGAAGTCAGGATTAATCCCACTATGAAGTATTTATTCATCAACAAGCCAACCGCTAAGAAGAAAAGGAGCAAGCGACAGAAGAAGGAGGAATCTATGGCTGAAACGGCCGAAAGTGTTGGTTAGAATCAACTAGTCTGGTTAGATTATTTAAAGGAGGAGATCGCTAAGCTGAAGTGAGTCTTCAACTAAAATTAAGTATGTTTCAGTGAATTTTTGAGCAGCTGATAGCGGAGGTAAGGAGCACCAGAGATGCAAGGCCTATTCTTAAACGATCCTTTTTACAACAGGATAATTACTATCATCCCCTTTTTGTAATTTTTTGATTAATACAATTATATAAATATAGAAGCAGATTTTAGACTGTTTATTACAAAATTCTATCTGGTGGTGTTATGAATATTTTTTTCTTTTATAGTATGCTTTTCTTGTAAGCTTATATTTCACTTTCATCTGTCTGAATCGGAGGAATATAAAACTTAGAATTATTTTTAATTAATGCTTCGATGTGGTTGTGTGTTTCTTTTTCATCTAATATTATGCAAATTAAACTCAGCGTCATCGCCTTCCAAGTGACTTTGCGTGCACTAAACTTCGACCTGTACATTTATATTTATTGTGCATAGCAATATCACAAGGTAAAACACTTTTCTGTGCACCTATATCCACTGTGCCTTTCTTCTCTGTCGCACCGATAACTTGCGCGTGCTATTTTTTGTGTTGTGTGCCAATATCCACTACGCACAATTTTGGTATTGTGCACTGATAATCTACATGCATTTCGTCCTATGCGTTGCACCATGTCAAAGTTCAATAGGTTCCATCCCGTACAATAATTTGCATGCACCATTGAATACACTGTCGCGAGACAACTTATACTCATACTATGTGCATACCAACAAACTCCTCTGCGTTATGCAATACTTGTGCACCCCATGTGCACATTACTATGTGTGTGCTCACCGCACAGGGATAAATTCAATGTGTGCATCCACACATAATAATATTCCGCACAACACCATAATTTACCGTGCACTCTTGCACGCCAACATTTTCCACACGGTGCCACAATTTACCGCGCGTGCCAGCACGCCAACATTTTCCATGGACGCTCTGTGACTTGAATTTTGGTCACATCAAAGTTACTCTTATGTGAATATTTGCTTCAATTGAACCCCTCTGGCCCATCTAGGCTTAGTGTTGAAACTGAATCTCTGATACCAATTTGTAGCGTTTCCCCCGACCATCCGCAGGCCGGGGGACACCACTCCAGAGAAATCTCTCATGCTCTGACACCAGTTGGTAACATCCCCAGCCTTAGACAGACAGGGCCATGCTACTCTAGGGAACGCTTTCATTCTCTTACTGTGAAACATGTGGTAACATACCTAGCAATCAACTGAGCTATGGCACATAAACTTTCTATTAAAACTGCATGAAACTTAAACATATACATACAACACTCTTGCGGAAGCTTTGCATATAAAAAAATAATTACATTCTTTAATATACGGTTTTATATTGAAATAAAAATAACCATAGATATGCATCATATACAGGAAAATACCCATAAACATACAGGCAATTAAAATCACATATATGATAATTGTAACATAAGTACGTAAATAACAATGCAACATAACATTTTATCATACGATTAGTACTTATCTTGGAAATATTGTCACCAACTGCATACAGACCATCCATGAACCTCCCATCCTTAGATTACACTGTTCATCACTCTCAACAGTGAGTCACCCCTGAGCTGGGACTGAACTCCACCCAGGGTAAAGGGTTCCTAACCAGGCTAAGGCTCATGGAAAATAGGAAAGACTCTGTCTCAAGTGCTCACTCAACTAACAGCCTACAACCTCTCATTCCCCACATGCATGTCCCACCCAAGGAAGTGTTCCCCTTCTCTGCTCAACAGTCCCTCGACTGCCCCACTTCCCTTCCAGGGCTTCAGCAACAGGCTGGACTGGAAGTCTTAGAGAACTATAGCTATAGTTAAGCACCTTTAGGAATCAATCCCCAACAATTCTCTCGCTCGGAGAATTTCTCATGGCCCTGACAACCCATTTCTTCAATCCTGCTCCAAGCTAACCAGGTACACCAACCGGAAAGGGTTATGGAAACAGGCTTAGATATGGTGAAATGGATGTTTCAAGGATAATGGACTTTCTGAGTGAAAAAATGGTCATGGAATCATTGACTAGATAACTGAGTGGTGGAAGGAATCATCGTCAAACTGATCGTGAAATTGTGATGGTGAGAATGATGGTCCAACTGCTGGTAAGAATCCCTGTGAAAAGTGACCAAAAGAGATAAGTCCCCACAATATTAATGCATGTCCTCAACTTGACACTTGTCATATCAGAAGTTACTTTGGTCCACTTGTCCCCAGCTTTAGAACATAGGATAAAATAATTATCCATACTTTCTGCTTTAGGAAATATTAATATAATATTCCCCTAACTTTTGGCCCTCCCTTTCCCTAACTGGTGAAGTTCAGTCCCCCATATCTTTTATCATGGTCGGTCTGCGCACAACGATGTATTTTATATTAATCATGAGACATGTACAAACTAGGCGCACTAGCCTTTAACATCTAGGCATTCCGACCTAATACAATCCTGGAGACCTTCACCCCTGTCAAACTTCCCTTTTAATGACCTTTTTTCAACAACAGGATAATACTTTCCATGACTAGTATGAACATCAAAGGAGACAACAAACAACCTTGTCTTAAACCACATTCACTCTGAAAAAAATGGGAAGTCTCACCATTTATCAGAACAACAAAGGAGGATTAATCGTAAAAAGTCCCAGTTTACACAGTTGTTGGGGTAAGAAAAAGGTATAAATATTCTCCTTATTACTTTGGTTTAGGATATATTCTTTGTTGACTTTTCTATTAGTTTGAAGTAATTAGGGAAGAAAATGATTGAAAAGATTTTGAAAATAATATTAAATGATATTAGATATTTTGTAAACTTTGGTTTGAATTGCTTTTATTTTATGCAAAAATGGACAATTGTTGTTAATCGAGGATAATTAAGAAGATCATGAAGATGCACAGACTATTGCAGATCAAAGAAATCAGGCACAAAATGCTTCAAGGAAGATTGGTTTTTATATTGAAATCCTCATAAATAGTAAAATCAATCCTGAGGTTCTCTCGATCCTTGGGATTGCTTAATTTACTTATCTTTTTGTAATATATAAAGAAGAGTGAACGATAGAGAGAGGGTACCAGAATTCTGATCTCTTAATTGTTGATACTCTATACAACAACCCAGTTGTAAATGACTTATCAATTATGGAATTAATGGAAGTTTCAAGTGTTTTGACCATTTCCCTGCATTGAGTTTTTCATAACAGTATCTTCTGAAGACTGTGGGCCCAATCGACAAGAGCTACTATCTTATCTGTAATTTTATCGATTATGTGGTAATTCTGTGATTTAATATTTCCTTCAACAGTTATAATAGATTCATTAATGTGTTGTTTCTATTATGAATTGATTGTGTTATTCCATTCGCAGAGAGTAGATGTTCTACTTGGAAATTATCGATTGTTGTTCCATTACCGATTGATGTCAATTTATTGCTTACTGATTCTTTTCATTAAGTTTGCATTTGTTGTTCCTTTCATTAAGTTTTCATTTGTTGTTCCTTTCATTGTTGTTCCTTCTTAAATCTCAATAGATCGTTGTTCCTTTCAAATAGGATAATTAATCACTGTTCTTTGAAGAGATTGATTCATTGATGTTTTTGTAGATTAAATTGTTGTTTCCTAGATATATGAATTAGTTTAGTAACTAATTGATGTTTTGTTTCATGGTGTGTTATTTCTCAGAGTACATTTCATGTTGATTAAGTTATTAGTTTCAGATTTTGTAGTTAATGTGTGAAGAACTTAATTATTACAGTAATTTAGATAAACTCAGATTTGTTGTAACTGAACTCTCTACATGATTTAAACCTCTACAACTTATCTGCATAGATTTTGTTGACAATATTGAGAGAAAAGACGAATCCTCGGTTGATAAATTTAATGTCAGACTAAGGTCATTTTTAGGAAATCTTTAGATCCCAACATTTTGGCGTCATTTTCGGGGAGATTGTCAAGGATAGTATAGGTTGTGTCTATGAAAGGATGGGGTATTGAAAACAGAAGGTAAGAACCTACACAGGAAACAAGTAAAATGATTGTGCCAACGCCTACCTTTAGCTGATGCATAGAGGTTACATAGGTGCATAGAAGTTGCGTCGGTGTGTATGACTAAGAAGAAAGAACCTGAAAAACAAAAACCCTTACCAAAAAATACAAAATCCCAGGGCTCGGTGGCCCCTGAAAGGAGCATTTTTATAGACGAAATTATCTAAAAGGTTGAATCTCAAGCCTCGGTTGGACCTCAAAAAGGTTTTGCCTGAGTCCCTCAAGAAACAAATTCACCAACTGCAGCTCACACTGAGGTTCATAGAAGAACTGAAGGAACTGAACAAAGTTTCAAAAGTACACACACTCCACTTTTCAGTCCTTTAGGCAAGGGAAATTCTTGTAATTTTAGAGAAGGAGAAGGGGAGACCAGTGGAATTGCTAAGGCAAACCCACAACCACATGAACTTGGATCGCCTATGATTATGGAATGAGAAGGAATACCTGAAATCCCAGACATAGGTAGCATGGAAAAACCTCCTAAGGGACCAAGTAATCATCCACCCCAAGTAGAACATCCAGACCAAGAAATCCTTGAGGGTTATTGGCACATTTTTGACCAAATGGAACAGCAAAATCAGCCGCGACCCCAGACCCAGACTACCACTTTGGAATATCCTATAGTTTATCTGGTTGGTAATGCCTCAATGAAAGCCACTCCACTACAAAATCTTCCAACCTTCAATGGATTGATCTCAAAGGACCCTGACATGTTCATATACAAATTTGATGTCTTGTGTAGAGGCTATGACTATAGCTTCAAACCCCAGAAACTAAATCTATTTCCTTCCACTTTAAAAGGAGCATCTTTACAATGGTTTATGGGACTAGGGGGAGGAACTATAAATTCATGGTATGAAATGAAACAAGCCTTCCTTACGAAATATCAAGACTATTGTAGAACCGTGGATTTGAAGGATGAAATATTTAAAATGGTTGCAAAAGAAAATGAAACACTAGAAGAATATGTTGAAATATTTCAATATAACCTACAGAGATCACCTTATGGTACATTACCAGGTGAGGTAATTAAAGCCACTCTAAT
Source organism: Picea glauca (assembly GCA_000966675.3). Taxonomy (NCBI): domain Eukaryota; kingdom Viridiplantae; phylum Streptophyta; class Pinopsida; order Pinales; family Pinaceae; genus Picea; species Picea glauca. The sequence goes on from JZKD02S1982345.1 coordinate 7,365, forward strand.
AAAAGGTATGAAGGATGAATGGGTAGAGACGTTAAATTTCATGGGAAAAGGTGATATTTATCAAGAAACATGAGATGAAATTTTCCAATTGTGTATTAGGTGTTCATGCGGTATCACATGAACCAGATTGGGAATACGAGGTCCCATTGCCATAAGTAGCAACATTACTAGTGTGAGTGTCACCCGAGCAGAAATTGGTAATCTTTTGGAAAATTTTAAAACTGACATTTTGGGTACTCTAACTACGTAATTGGATGTTCTGCAGGCTAAACAGAGACAAGTGGAAGAAGAACAGTCATTGGTTTCATTTTTCCACGGTGCAGGAAGAAACATAGTCCAAGGGAGTGTCCCCTGGACATGGTTTGAACATGTGCTATATGTGCCAAAGACCATGTGACAGAGCAATGTCCATCACTTACAGGACTAAAGGTCGTCTTTCAAGAAGAAAAAGAAGAAACAAAACCAGTATACCTGATGGCTCAGCATTTCCAATGGAAGGCTCACCCCCCAAGTATGCTACAAGATCCTTATTCTTTCTTTCCTGGAAAATATAATCAGCAACATAATTCTGGAAACACATGGAAAGGACAACCTTTTGTTAACACCACCTGGTAGTCCCAACAATATGCTACTACACCCTGGCCAAATCAATCGGTTTCCACTCCTACTTGGCCTAACTTGCAATACTCTACCAATTCAAATAATAGTCCCTATCCTTCATAATAGACTAGCACAACTGCCCAAGCCCCCAATTGGACTCAAAATTGGTAGTGCCCCATGGGACTGACCAATCAACCTATGGGAATGGTTCCTCAAGCTCAGCGCACTTTACAATCTCCACTTCAATTTCCCCAAAATCCCCAACCTCAAATACTCCCTCAACTACCAGCTCAACCCAACCCGAATCCTAATAATAGACTAGTCCATCTCGTGCAAATTGCCGATAATCTAGACGGTGAAACAAACTCTATAGTATGCAACAAACTTCAGTTAAGGTCAAGGCATGTAGCTTCTTCTAAGGAAATTATTATTCATCAAAAATAGGAGAACGATAATGATATACAACCAACAATAAAACCATCGACTGTGGTTATAACAGAAGAAGCAGAGCATGGGGAAAACACAATCGAGAAACAAAATCCTGATAAAAATGTAATTTCTTCTCCCCCGTTCCCTGAAAGGTTAATGATAACAAAACCAATTGTATATCCCAACTTTGATATCGTCAGGGAAATAAAAAAAAATTGTGTTAAAATCCCACTCCTACAAGCTTTACAATATATTCCTATTTATGCGAAAACAATTAAAGAATTATGTGGGAAAAAGCCCAGAAGGAAAACTAAGAATCCATCAATTGTTCATGTGGTAGTAACTTTATCCTATCTTATTCTAGGAAAATAGGAGCTAGTTAAATACGTAGACCCAAGAAATATCGTGGTCATGGTTCAGATACAGGGTTGTTCTTTCCCAAATACATTGGTGGATTTGGGGTCAACCATCAATATTCTGACCATCAAGACCTATAACATCCTGGTTATCACCTTCTATGAACCTACTTCAACTCTGTTAGAATTGGTCGATAGATCGGTGGTTAAACCAGTAGGCACATTACAAGACATAGAAGTCTCGGTCGAATCTTTGGAATACCCAGTTGATTTCCTAGTTATTAACCCAAGAAGTAGACTATATGGACATCCTTTAATATTAGGGCGACCATGGATAGCAACAAAAGATGCATACATAGGATGTCGCATAGGAAACATAACGATTTCTAGAGGAAGTGCTATAAAGAACCTTATCTTGTATCCTCCAACTAAACCGAGTCTTCCTGTCATACACCATAAGTTTCAACCACCTAGATAACTGGAGGAAGACATATGCCCTCCTCTCACACTAGAAGAAGATATTCAGCCCAAAAACCAACTAGAAGATTATGTGATCAACAACTTCATTAACAACCCAACTGTTATAGGTAACCCAACATGTCAAATGCTAAAAGTCGTTTTAGATAATAAATCATAGGGAGATCCTTTGGAATAATTGATGGAGCAACAAATTCCCACTACTGTTGTCCATAAAAACATTGCAGTTGAGATCACACTAGGAAGATTTATGAATATTAACACCAATTTGAATGACCAACAACAACAAAAATTAATCCAGATCCTTTCTAAATACCAACATGCTTTTTCTTGGGAGTATTCTGACATGAAGTGCATTGATCCCCAACTATGTACACATCATATCTATATCAAAAAATATACCCGACCTATCTGACATCCCCAACGAAGATTAAACCCTCCTCTCAGAGACATTGTCAAAGAAGAATTACAAAAATTGTTGGATGTAGATTTCAGATATCCTATTTCAGATAGTCAGTGGGTCTCCCCATTGGTAATCGTCCCTAAAAAGAATGGTACGTGGTGAATATGTGTAGACTATAGAGAACACAATAAATCTACCCAAAAGGACTATTTTCCCCTACCTTTTATAGATTGGGTCCTTGATACTTTAGCAGGGAAGCATTTTTTCTCTTTCCTAGATGGATTTAATGGTTATAATCAAATTCATATTGCTTTGGAAGACCAGGATAAAACAACATTTACATGCCCTTGGGGTATCTTCGCATATAGAGTATTTCCCTTTGGGTTATGTAATGCTCCAAATACATTCTAGAGAGCTATTTTAAGAATATTTTCTGATTTAATTAATGAAGGACTCGAAGTTTACATGGACGATTTTACCCCTTATGGCACTAAATTTGATCAGGATTTAAGAAATCTGGAGAAGGTACTAGAACAATGCATTTTTACTAAGCTATGTTTGAGTCATGAGATATTTCATATGATGATGACTGAAGGTGTGGTACTAGGACACTATGTTTCTGCAGATGGAATCAAGGTAGACCCAACAAAGATAGTGTTAAGAACCAAATATCAATATAGCATAAAGAAACCTCAAAAAAAGTACTCAACGCCTTGAAAAAGAGATAATTTCAGACAATAAGTCTCTTCTAGGGGGAAACCTCCTTTTACCCCACTTAAATGTTCAAGTGCAAGATGATTCCAAATGAAAATGTCTCCTTGGTATATATAGGAGACTAGTAGGTATAATTACAGCTAATGGAATAAAGTTGACATAAATAAAATAACATTACTAATGTAATATGCCCTAATTAAGGGGTAATGAGCCAATATTAAGGCTTAACATGCCCCTCCCCTTGAGACAAGTGTTGTCTGCAATGCTTGAGTAACTCTNGATTAATAGATAGAGTTAATCCTTAAATTGCCTACACCTCGTACACAAACCGAGGTACGTAGTTTCCTTGGTTGTGCAGGATATTCTCGTAGATTCATAGAAAAAAATTCAATAATAGTTGCACCTTTACATGCTTTAACTGGTAATGTGGAATTTCAGTGGTCTGATAAGTGTGATGTTGCATTTGCAGAGCTTAAAAGGTTAATTTCAACAGCACTAGTGCTGAGAGGAACAAACTGGAAGTTACCATTTCACATCTCTTCAGACGCATTGGATGTCGCTATAGGTGTTGTCCTTGGATATGAAGAAGACAAGAATCCTTACACTATTTACTTTATTAGCAAAAATTTGACCCCTGCCGAATTAAATTACACAGTAACAAAAAAGAAGTTTTAGTTGTTATACATGCTATTAATAAATTTTGACACTACATAACAGGCTATCCAGTGTTTTTGTATACTGATCATTCTTCCATTAGATATTTATCCAACAAACCAATTACTAATGGACAGGTTACTCGGTGGTTGTTGTTGTTGCAGGAATTCAGCATCACCATTAAGGATCGGTCAGGAAGAGAAAATCTTGTTGCAGATTTTTTGTCTTGCATTTCCAAGACAGATAACTCCTTGACATTCTCAATACAGATAAATCCTTGACAGTTAAAGCTCAATTTCAAGATGACCATTTGTTCATTATGACTATTAAGACGCCTTGGTACGCTGATGTGGTGAATTATATAGCAGTTGGGAAATTTCCAGCACACTTGTCATCAAGAAAAAGGAAATCAATTGTTCAGCGTAGTGCACGGTTCACTTGGATTGGTGGATATATTTTCCACACAAGGTCTGATATTTAGATCCGAATATGTATCAGAGAGGATGAAATTCATGATGTCTTGAAGGCATGTCACGATGAGACCTGTGAAAGACACTTTGCAGACCGCGGGATTGGGCACAAGGTTTTACAGATGGATTGTTATTGGCCCTCGATATTTAAAGATGAAAAGAAGTATGTTTAGGCCTGTGACAACTGTCAGAGGATGGGCCAACCAAGCCAGTCTGATGAAATGATGCTATAAACATAGGTGGTGGTGGAACCTTTTGAGATATGGGCACTGGATTTTGTTGGCCCCTTTAACCCAAAATCAAACCAAAAAGGTTATATACTAGTTGCAACAGACTATATGACCAAGTGGGTAGAAGCAGTAGCCTTGCCAAACGCAATTGAGGAAGCAATCATTAAATTTAGTTTTGAACTATTTGTACGCTATGGATTACCTAGGGAAGTAATCACAGACGTAGGGTCGCAATTTACAGCACATAAAATCTCGGCCACTCTGGACAATTATCACATTAAACATAGGGTTACCTCCCCATACCACCGCCATGCAAATGGACAAGTGGAAAGTACTAATAAAGTCTTGGAGGCAATCTTGACAAAAAAAGTCTCAACAAACTGTCAAAATTGGGTATTCGAGCTTCCAAATGCCTTATGGGCCTATCGCACAACATGGTTTAACACTATTGGCTACTCTCCTTATCATCTAGTATTTGGAAAATAGCCAATCTTTCCAATTGAATTTGGGATCAAGACTCTAAAAATGGCCCAGAATATTGGACTGGATCTTACGGAAGCACACACACAGCTCTTACAGTAGCGCAATGAGTTAGATGAATCACGCTTGTTTTCCCTTCAACGTACAACATTTATTTAGCAACATAGAGCTAGGTGGAATGACAAGCATATCAAGTAGAAATCATTCCAGAAAGGTGATTGGGTGCTTCTTTATGATTCCAGATTTCAGAATTTCCCCGGGAAGTTGAAAACAAGGTGGTTGGGACCATATGAAATCATGGAATTCCATGATAATGGCACTGTCAATTTAGTTAACATTGACGAGTCTGGTTCTCCTTTTCTGTTAAATGGGCATCAACTACGGCTACCATCATCCGCTTTCAAAAGAATCCTTTTTCCAAGAAGTAAGTAATGATCCTACTGTTCAGATTTTTGTTGGCTTGGAAGGTAACCCAACAGCTTTAGCTCCATGAAATTTTTGTTTTTCCAACACTGTACATACTATATATATTTTTCTTTGAAGATTTGATTGAGTTTTTAAGTTTCTTACTTTCTAGGGAATTCACTATAAAGAGATTTGGAGAACAAAGACTAGAAAGGGTGTAAAATATGACTGTAATAAAATATAATTAGCAATATTTTCTATTCCTTATTTATAGTTGTTACATATATTTCAAATTCGAACTCCAAATTGCTCTTTTTTAACTTTGAAAAATCCATCGAATATAAGCCTTGGTTTTATACAGGAGATGAATATGTCATGTTTCGCAACAAAAGTCGGACGATTGCACTAAACAAATGTGTGGATGTGACTGTAGTAAATATAAATTAATTCATTACACCGTAAACCATCTAATATATTTTATTCCCCTGATCATTGAATAAACCTACCCGTAAAATTAAATGAATTTAGTTGATGACTAATCAATCCTAGTTTCGGTAAAACAAAAATTTCTTTATGCAGGAGGTATCCAATTACTTAATTAGATGGTTCAATTTGAACATCATCATCATATTCCTCAAAAGTAACAGTTGTTATTCCCTTGGTTGCGATTGTTGTTCCCTTTGTGGGTAACGTCGTTCATTCGAATGTAACAGTTGTCATTCCCTTTGTTGTGATTGTTGTTCCCTTTGCAGGTAATGTCGTTTATTTGAACGTAACAAATATCGCTCCCTTTGTTGTGATTGTTGTTCCCTTTGCGGATAATGTCATTCATTCAAAAGTAACAACTGTCGTTCCCTTTGTTGCGATTGTTGTTCCCTTTGTGGGTAATGTCGTTCATTCGAAAGTAATAGTTTTCGTTCCCTTTGTTGCGATTGTTATTCCCTTTGTGGGTAATGTTGTTCATTCGAACATAACAATTGTTGTTCCCTTGCTTTCGATTTTTGTTCCCTTTGCGGGTATTGACGTTCATTCAAAAGAAACAACTATTGTTCCCTTTGTGGTTGTTCCTGTTGTTGTTCCTTTCCCTTGAAAGCAACGATTTTTGTTTCCACCAACAACACAAGTTTTTTTTATGACTACTCCTTATACATTTAGCTATTCCTTTGGGTATGAAATTCACTAACTAATTTTCAAAGCCATTGCTTCTAATTATCATGGCAATGATTTATTATTTTATTTTTGAGGAATATCTAGCATACCTTATCAAATTGTTTATGGATTGTTTCTTCCTAATTATCTTAATATTGTTCATGATCCATAACCACCATAATTAGTTTCTTTTCCCTATATATATACATATACTTGAATGATAATTTGCCTTCACATCATAATAAGGAGTCTAAGGCACATTTTTACTTGACATTCTTACACTTCTTACGCCATCCCAAAATCTTAAGGAGTAGATGAGCCTCCCTTAATAAAAATACAATAAAATAAAGCCTAAATAATAATAATAATAATAATAATAATAATAAATATAATAATAATAATGAAAGAAAAAAGATAACCTTCTCTAAAAAAGGATAGGGGGTCTCATCATGAGCCAACCTACCACAATCATAAGAGATTAACATAAGTTCCATTCCCACTATGGCTACCACACCAAGGTAATGGCCTTTTGCATTTAGGGTCAAAGGACAAGAGGTCTCATCACAAGTCAACGTATTCACTTTGTTATGATCTAGTGAGTGGCATTGTTGTTATCTCACTACCAAACCAGGATAGTGGCCTTTTTGGGAAAATACTATTCAAATTACTTATTAAGGATACTGGCTCATCTATGGGTTAAATGGAAACCTTGTTGAGGCTATGGACGCCTGTTGGTAGGAGTGGCTCTGCCTATGGTATTGAATTTTATCTTAATTCGCCAAGTTTTTTTTTTTGTGCTCATAGATTTCCTTTCTTTAAGAAGAGGCTATCATTCTTGATATATTCAAAACAAGGGAGGATAATAAAATTGTGACAAGTGGCATGTTTATAAAACTTGGGCATATTAGGAATATTTGAAATTTCTTCATTAACACTTTGGATATTTGTATTTGGGCTTGCTCTTTCCATAAAAGATATGATTATCATTCATTTCCATGATTAATATTAAGTTGATTTGGAAATTATTAAGGGTTGTTCTACCCAGGGGCAGTGGCATAATAATTAACCCATCACTTGACTGTCCATCATTACTGCATTCACACATACAACTGGTCGAGGTCGAAATTTCACTCATTGGGGGGTGGACATTTCGCACGATTATCGATAAGCCATAGTGATTACAGATAATGGAAAATTATGTAATTTTTTTATATACCATTTATGTTATGTAATTTTTACCATTTCTAATAACTTTCTTTTACAGGATAGTCTAATGAGTTTCACAGGTGGGAACGATAGTTGTGCCGATTTTCTTGCAGAATATATGGGTGGTAGAATTATTTTTCATAAGCCTACACTGTTGCGAGTTACTGATCAGGCTAAGGAAATTATACAACATTAAGGGTTGACGCAATATTTTAACATACTGCAGGGATTCAATACAAACGTTGCACTAGCATTCTTCCAAAATCTACAAGGGGAAATCTCAATAATTCAGGTCATACAAATACTAGTCACTAACGCCATCATAGCCGAGGTTACAAGGTTTCCAAATGAAGGAACAAATTGGACTGGTAAATACAAAACACTCTAGGAAGCTGTGGAATCCTTTGCAGAACCAGGGGAGGAATTTGAAAGAAAAGGAAAAGGCCTCAACCCCGTTGCTCTTAGTGAAGCATGGAGAGAGATAACAGGCATGGTGTAAAGATACATTACATGCAACAAACGATATGACGTGGTGAGACCTTTCCACCTCAAGCTGTTGGCAGTGTTAAAACAACAGTTAGTATTAAATCTGCCATTTTTTTTAATATCATTTTGCATGAGATCGCTGGAAGAACTCAAAATTCTAAATACCCTGCTAACATAATCAGCCATCATGGGATAGTAAAATTAATAGTAGTCAGGGCCTTAAATCATGCACAAATAATGTGGGAGGACCTAATTGAGCTTGATAGACCCTTATAATTAGACCAACCAGAAGTTCCCCAGTCAGAAATCCTCCCTGAAATTCCTCCACAAGAAATTGAGGTAGTCCAGCCAAAGGGGGATAGTGCTCAATCAGAAATACCATCCACCCAGCCTGAAATTGAAACATAACTTATTCAGTTGGTAGATGAGCAGTCAAAAGAAGAAACTCGGAATATGCAAGCAGAAACATCAAAAAGGAAAAGAACAACTTTTGTTCCTAAAACCCCCTCTGTTAAAAGAAGAAAAGGTAGAAAGACAAGACAACCTAAAATCACTCAGGAGACTGTGAAAATAGAAGAGCCATCACATGAAAACCCTATAGGGCAGCAGGATGATTTCTTCAGAAGATATGAAGAGGAAATGGCCCAAGTGTTAGGAAATTTGGGAATGTCTCTTACTGAAGATACAAACGGCCTAGAAGAACCCCAAGCTCCAACCTCTCCTCCTTCAAACTCTATATTTTTTCATCCTGATATAGTGATGCCATGCTCTCTTATGAGGGAATCTCCTAATGTAGTAGAAAAACCAAAGCCTCAGTTTAGGGAGAGTAGAACTTTAGAGAAACAAGAATGCCTAGAGGATACAGGGAATGAATTTCCAATTTATCAAGGTTGTGGAGACCTAGAAATTCCCCTTGAACATAAAGAAATAATAGAAGAAGTCTATAACCGAATCAAAAAATTGGAACATGAGAATAAGGCATTGAGGAGGAAGGTCAAAAAAATAAAGGTATTAAACAAAAACTTGGCAGATGAAAGGAAAACATTAGACAACTTAAGAATTATCTGGAATAGTGTGACAAATCCTATAGGAAGAAGAAATCTATGAGAGTCATAATACAGGGAAGAAATCAACTTCCTAGAAGAGAAATTCAAACTCACTCTGTTGAGACACAAACATATTTTCATTCCCACTTGGAATTAGCTGAAATAGAAACTCATACAGATGCTCCAGTAACAGTAGAAAAAGTTTTTCAAACTGAAGAGGTGCTTCATTCCTCTGAACAGGATGCCACTATCAGAAGATTGGAAGAAGAATTGGAACAATCCCAACATACCTTAACCCAATGCCAAAATGAAATGGTGACAGTAACAGAGCATCAAAAAATTGTCAAACAACTCCGAGCAATGTCATCAACTGAAAATGAAAAATTTGTTGATCTTAGAAGAGAAAAAGAAAAGGTAAAGAAGGTGCAAGGTCAACTTGATGGAGCTTTGAAACAAATTAAAATTATTTTCTCTATTTATTCTGATATATTATCTTGTAGGGCCCCTGCTAATAATTATGCCCTATTTTTATTGGAACGATATATGTTATTAAAAGTGAAATCCATTAGGGCAGGAACACCTTCTGAGTTTTCCATTGTCTCTGATTTTGTTTCGTGTTTCAAAGAACATGATGATGCAGTAAAATAATTTTTTTGTGAATTATATCTTCATAATTTCATTATATAAGAAAACAGGGATGAGAACCCCAATCCATTCACTGGGGATATCCAGTTTCAATCATTTGTATCTTTTGCCAAAAATCAACTTAGATGGGCCAAGGCACATAAGGTATTTATGAAAAGAGAAAATGGGCTAGACCTATGGGTCATAGGAGAACCTTCTAAACCCTTTGAAACCATGATGCAACATAGATCATTTATGAAGAGGGAAAAGGTTGTGGAATATTTAGCTCCCATCCATAGACATGTTGTATATTCAAGGTTGTAGTACTTTGGAGAAATTAGAGAAGAAGCCCTTTCTGCTACCAAATTAAGATGGAGTTGTTATCATACTAAGTTTCCTTGGGTCTTTAGTTTGATTCATACTTTTTTAAGCCTTAGATTTTAATTTTTTGAGTCTTATCCTCTTAAAGGTTGATGTTAGGTTCATCTTAGAAGATTAAAGTTTTGAGTCATAGTTCTTGTTTGGTCCTCAATTTGGTTTATGGTTCTAGAACCTCTTTAGCTCATGACTCATTTTTGGTCCCCATCATGACTTGTCCCTAAATCGAATCCTCCCATTGCTAAAATTATGTGACTCCTCTTCCTCTTCACTCGTGACCTAGTAAGCATGACTCGTTGTACTCACTTACCTGTCCAATCATTTTTTGATTTGGAAGCGCTGCCTACTCATCAGGAAGTTCCATAGTGTCTGTCATGTTTATCATCCATCCACTACAAGTCATGATTTCCACGACTGAGACCGTGTCCCTTGTTTTCAGTGCCAAAAGTTGGTTAAAGTGCCTTCAAAATATATTGCATTTATGATCCTTAGTAACGGTTTGTAAATTTTGAAAAGTTCAACAGTGTTGCACTGCGCAAGTTTTCCAGTTCTGATTAGGAAACCGCATGTCAATTAAATCTGATGTTGTGAGATATTTCATGTCCAAAGTTTCCTCAATTTCATCCTAAGATCATGTTGAATATCTCAACAGGTGTCAACTTTACAGGTATCCTGTGTAGCCTCTTTTGCATATTAATTTTCTCGGGAAATTTGTGCTCGGGTTTTCAGTTTGTTAAGCCTGCAGGGTATTAAGGAAGCCATACTTGCCTACCTATAAACTTCCTTGCCCATGTCCATGGTCTGATTACTGTCGTTTTCTTTAAACATTGAAGTCGCAGGACTGTAATAGCTCATCCTATGTGTATGCATTGCGCTACCCAGAGGCGCTACTCAAACCCTCTATGTTTTCCTTTCTCCCTCTCATCCTGTACAAAGAGCCATTTTGGATTACCCCTTCACAGTATACGCTCTAAAAATACTGTATAAGTCTAAAGGTCTATTTCCCATAGTCAAGCTCGGCTTTCTAAGCACTGCCAATTTTAAGGGCCATCTTTGTGCATTTGAAACCTGAATTGAAGATTTCTGGTCATTAGCATCCCTTAAGCCTCTCAAGGACCCTCATTTTGAGTCATGGAGACCCCTCAGTTGAAGAAATCACACAAAGGTGGAAATATAGTTAGGACAGAACCTATGGACGTGTGCCTTTTTGACACAGAGCCCATGTCAAGGGAGATATTTCAAAGAGCAGGATGCCTCTCTTTCTACCAGAACATGCAGAGAGGTCATCCAGAGGTAGAAAAATAGTTTTCATTAAATTTTGATGGAAAGAAAACTAGAGTTGGGGATTTGGAATTTGAGGTAACTAAAACCTCCATCTCCATTGAAACATGGATTCCCATTTCAGGTGAAAAGTGGTTCAAGGCCATGGTTTTGAGTTCACCCTTTGTTAAAGATCTCTTCAAGTGTGAATATCGAGCCAATGCATTGTCTAAGAGTATGCCAAGGAATCAATTGATCAAGCAGTTTGATAGAATTTTGAAAATCATTACCAAAGATATTTTACTTGTGAAGGAGATTTAACACCTNTCAAAATTCTAAATACCCTGCTAACATAATCAGCCATCATGGGATAGTAAAATTAATAGTAGTCAGGGCCTTAAATCATGCACAAATAATGTGGGAGGACCTAATTGAGCTTGATAGACCCTTATAATTAGACCAACCAGAAGTTCCCCAGTCAGAAATCCTCCCTGAAATTCCTCCACAAGAAATTGAGGTAGTCCAGCCAAAGGGGGATAGTGCTCAATCAGAAATACCATCCACCCAGCCTGAAATTGAAACATAACTTATTCAGTTGGTAGATGAGCAGTCAAAAGAAGAAACTCGGAATATGCAAGCAGAAACATCAAAAAGGAAAAGAACAACTTTTGTTCCTAAAACCCCCTCTGTTAAAAGAAGAAAAGGTAGAAAGACAAGACAACCTAAAATCACTCAGGAGACTGTGAAAATAGAAGAGCCATCACATGAAAACCCTATAGGGCAGCAGGATGATTTCTTCAGAAGATATGAAGAGGAAATGGCCCAAGTGTTAGGAAATTTGGGAATGTCTCTTACTGAAGATACAAACGGCCTAGAAGAACCCCAAGCTCCAACCTCTCCTCCTTCAAACTCTATATTTTTTCATCCTGATATAGTGATGCCATGCTCTCTTATGAGGGAATCTCCTAATGTAGTAGAAAAACCAAAGCCTCAGTTTAGGGAGAGTAGAACTTTAGAGAAACAAGAATGCCTAGAGGATACAGGGAATGAATTTCCAATTTATCAAGGTTGTGGAGACCTAGAAATTCCCCTTGAACATAAAGAAATAATAGAAGAAGTCTATAACCGAATCAAAAAATTGGAACATGAGAATAAGGCATTGAGGAGGAAGGTCAAAAAAATAAAGGTATTAAACAAAAACTTGGCAGATGAAAGGAAAACATTAGACAACTTAAGAATTATCTGGAATAGTGTGACAAATCCTATAGGAAGAAGAAATCTATGAGAGTCATAATACAGGGAAGAAATCAACTTCCTAGAAGAGAAATTCAAACTCACTCTGTTGAGACACAAACATATTTTCATTCCCACTTGGAATTAGCTGAAATAGAAACTCATACAGATGCTCCAGTAACAGTAGAAAAAGTTTTTCAAACTGAAGAGGTGCTTCATTCCTCTGAACAGGATGCCACTATCAGAAGATTGGAAGAAGAATTGGAACAATCCCAACATACCTTAACCCAATGCCAAAATGAAATGGTGACAGTAACAGAGCATCAAAAAATTGTCAAACAACTCCGAGCAATGTCATCAACTGAAAATGAAAAATTTGTTGATCTTAGAAGAGAAAAAGAAAAGGTAAAGAAGGTGCAAGGTCAACTTGATGGAGCTTTGAAACAAATTAAAATTATTTTCTCTATTTATTCTGATATATTATCTTGTAGGGCCCCTGCTAATAATTATGCCCTATTTTTATTGGAACGATATATGTTATTAAAAGTGAAATCCATTAGGGCAGGAACACCTTCTGAGTTTTCCATTGTCTCTGATTTTGTTTCGTGTTTCAAAGAACATGATGATGCAGTAAAATAATTTTTTTGTGAATTATATCTTCATAATTTCATTATATAAGAAAACAGGGATGAGAACCCCAATCCATTCACTGGGGATATCCAGTTTCAATCATTTGTATCTTTTGCCAAAAATCAACTTAGATGGGCCAAGGCACATAAGGTATTTATGAAAAGAGAAAATGGGCTAGACCTATGGGTCATAGGAGAACCTTCTAAACCCTTTGAAACCATGATGCAACATAGATCATTTATGAAGAGGGAAAAGGTTGTGGAATATTTAGCTCCCATCCATAGACATGTTGTATATTCAAGGTTGTAGTACTTTGGAGAAATTAGAGAAGAAGCCCTTTCTGCTACCAAATTAAGATGGAGTTGTTATCATACTAAGTTTCCTTGGGTCTTTAGTTTGATTCATACTTTTTTAAGCCTTAGATTTTAATTTTTTGAGTCTTATCCTCTTAAAGGTTGATGTTAGGTTCATCTTAGAAGATTAAAGTTTTGAGTCATAGTTCTTGTTTGGTCCTCAATTTGGTTTATGGTTCTAGAACCTCTTTAGCTCATGACTTATTTTTGGTCCCCATCATGACTTGTCCCTAAATCGAATCCTCCCATTGATAAAATTATGTGACTCCTCTTCCTCTTCACTCATGACCTAGTAAGCATGACTCGTTGTACTCACTTACCTGTCCAATCATTTTTTGATTTGGAAGCGCTGCCTACTCATCAGGCAGTTCCATAGTGTCTGTCATGTTTATCATCCATCCACTACAAGTCATGATTTCCATGACTGAGACCGTGTCCCTTGTTTTCAGTGCCAAAAGTTGGTTAAAGTGCCTTCAAAATATCTTGCATTTATGATCCTTAGTAACGGTTTGTAAATTTTGAAAAGTTCAACAGTGTTGCACTGCGCAAGTTTTCCAGTTCCGATTAGGCAACCGCATGTCAATTAAATCTGATGTTGTGAGATATTTCATGTCCAAAGTTTCCTCAATTTCATCCTAAGATCATGTTGAATATCTCAACAGGTGTCAACTTTACAGGTATCCTGTGTAGCCTCTTTTGCATATTAATTTTCTCGGGAAATTTGTGCTCGGGTTTTCAGTTTGTTAAGCCTGCAGGGTATTAAGGAAGCCATACTTGCCTACCTATAAACTTCCTTGCCCATGTCCATGGTCTGATTACTGTCGTTTTCTTTAAACATTGAAGTCGCAGGACTGTAATAGCTCATCCTATGTGTATGCATTGCGCTACCCAGAGGCGCTACTCAAACCCTCTATGTTTTCCTTTCTCCCTCTCATCCTGTACAAAGAGCCATTTTGGATTACCCCTTCACAGTATACGCTCTAAAAATACTGTATAAGTCTAAAGGTCTATTTCCCATAGTCAAGCTCGGCTTTCTAAGCACTGCCAATTTTAAGGGCCATCTTTGTGCATTTGAAACCTGAATTGAAGATTTCTGGTCATTAGCATCCCTTAAGCCTCTCAAGGACCCTCATTTTGAGTCATGGAGACCCCTCAGTTGAAGAAATCACACAAAGGTGGAAATATAGTTAGGACAGAACCTATGGACGTGTGCCTTTTTGACACAGAGCCCATGTCAAGGGAGATATTTCAAAGAGCAGGATGCCTCTCTTTCTACCAGAACATGCAGAGAGGTCATCCAGAGGTAGAAAAATAGTTTTCATTAAATTTTGATGGAAAGAAAACTAGAGTTGGGGATTTGGAATTTGAGGTAACTAAAACCTCCATCTCCATTGAAACATGGATTCCCATTTCAGGTGAAAAGTGGTTCAAGGCCATGGTTTTGAGTTCACCCTTTGTTAAAGATCTCTTCAAGTGTGAATATCGAGCCAATGCATTGTCTAAGAGTATGCCAAGGAATCAATTGATCAAGCAGTTTGATAGAATTTTGAAAATCATTACCAAAGATATTTTACTTGTGAAGGAGATTTAACACCTTGTATCATTACCACATAAGGATGTTGTTACATTTTACTGGTAATATGGAGATGAATGTTCCTTATTACCTGTTGAGAAGTATAGGTAAAATTTCATATAGGGTGCAAGCCAAATCTAAGGATGTGGATTCTAGCCTTTTCTACTCTAGATTGATCAGAATGTTAGTCTCTGAAGAGTTGGGAAAGAAAGAGATTTCATGGGATAATTTTGTGGTTACTTCTCACTTCAAGATGGTGTTGAAAATACTAATACAACTGAGAGGGGGGGGGGGGGAATCAGTTGTTTATAAGCTTAAACAATTTTATACCTTCTTAACAATTATTAATATTTATTCATGTGTCATCAAGCAACATACATCATATGGACAGTAAGAGTAAAGATCATCAG
>JZKD02S1982345.1:22940-33860 GCA_000966675.3 Picea glauca
CTTTATGTTTATAACTCTGAATTTCACAGTAAAGACTCACTGCCACTAAGATTAATGATTCAAAGTTAAAAAAGAAGAGAAATAGTTACAAATCTAAACTAACTGATTCACCCCCCCCCCCTCTCAGTTAGTTCATACCTGTAACAATTTGCCCTAGTTCATAAATTCCAATTTCCTCATTTAGTTAGGAAGAGTCTTAATTCATAAATATTTTTCTCCAAACACCTTTGGCCTTTTTCTTTTTGACCTACATAACCAAAAAACCAACTTTTAGTAGTTTTTCCTAAATCTTTATTTTGTTGATTTCCCTATGTTTTATTTTAGTTTCCTTTTCAATAAATGATTTTATTGACTTTGATAGAAGAGGTGGTGTGTGCTTTCAAGTGGCTTAGCTCTAGTCTAAATATTTTGCTTTATCCTAATTCTAGAGTTTATAAAGACACATGCCCATTTCTTATGCTAGTCACCATTCATTACATTAAGCTAAGCTATGAGTTAAGATCACGTTCCTAATTCATAATCTAAGTCAAATCTAGGCCACGAGTCAAGCCTCAAGCTCAAGTCACACATCAAGCATACAGGTGTTGAAGAAATAATTGTAGCCATGATGTATACAAAAATGTTCCCAAAATTCTCGCCCATTCCACCATTTTCATGCATGGATGTGCAAAGTGCAGTGTGTTGCCAAATATCCTGGGCGTTGCGTTTTCTTCTGTGCGCTGCCAAATCTCCTCAGCACTGTGTTTTTTCCTAGGCACTGTGTTTTTTCCTGGGCGCTATGTTTTCTCCTGAGAGCAGTGTAACGACGGGTGCTACCCAATGTCCTGAGCAATGTAACGACAGGCACTACAGAGAGTGCTACCAAATTGTTTTGGCAGGCGCTACCTAATTTATGGCAGAGATGGAATTTGCACAGAGATATACCAAAAGCGCTACCGAATGATGCTACGAACATGCACCTGAAATCAAGGAGTTCGGATTCATCAATATGTTGGGTGGCTTATCAGTGTGGAGAAGAGTGAGGATCATAAGTGGCAATGTGGTGTCAATATTCAACCACTGGAGGACACTTGGAAATGGAAAGAGATGCAGGAAGTGTCATTTAAAGTATTGTTGGATCTGTTTCCAGCATGTTTCCTTTTTTATAGCATTTTCTTAATAGTTGTTAGCACAGGTGTTTAATCGATAATTGTTGTTGGAGAATCCGATGTGAGGAAGGGCCAGCTCGTACCTCTTTCTGTTGCCTTTCATTTTTGTTATAAATACATGTTCCAAATGATGAAGCACAGGGGAGGAAGCCGAGAGGCTCTGTTTTTGTACTTTGACGGGATTAATTTGAAGATAGCCTATATTATCATTTTCTGTGTTAAGAATTCATTTGCAAAAGAGAGTGATGTTTAGCTATGTTTTTCTTTATTTTGACTCTTAATATTTGTTCTTATTCAACAACAAGTGTGAGAGGGTTTCTTAGGAGGATCCCTTGAGATATTCTACCTTGTATGTTGCTAAATCTCTCCTGAAAAGGATCTTCAGATTATGATTCTTCTTCTATTGTATAAATAGTATGCTTGAAAAGGATTTTCATGTCTCTCTATTTTTAGTTCTATGTTTTCTCATAAAAGTCTTCCACCTGAAAGCCTTGAAAGGCTAAACATTTCTTTTGGATGATATGTTTTGCTGCATATGGGAGATGATTTGTAGGGATAGATTCATATGATTTGTTAAGTCAAGAAGATAGCTTCAGCCCAACCTCTCTCATAATTTCAAAATCAACTTTCTTTTTGTAATATTTGATGTTACCAAGCTCACCTGATTACAGTCTAGGGTGACTTTTGGAGTGATAACATAAATGGCACTGTTTCCGGGTAATGATTTGAAGACTTTTCCCTGGGATTAAAACGACACAGTATTCTAGTTCTAAAAGGTGCATTAGAAATCAATGCTTCGAAGATTGCAGACTGCACCTGGTGACTCCATTGTTTCATCTCTGGCACGTAAAGGTAGACATATGAGATCAAAACCACAGCTACCTTTGGTACCACCTAAGGCTGACCTAGAGAAGATAATCAATAAGGGAAAAGCTTCCCCCAAAAAAAAAATTATGCTGCTTCTACAAGTGATTATGGTCAGTTGCCTGATTCTACTCTTGATACTCCAGTTGTTTTATCAAGTAAGCTTCCTTTATCTTCTGCTGAAGTATCTAAAAAGGTTGATTTTGAAGAGTTTCATGTTGAATACTCTTCCTTTGAGACTAAATTGAAAGAGGAAAACATTGATATATTTTCTTCCCTTGATATTGAGAAGTGTTTCAATCTTGATAGTTTTGAAGATTTCCCTACTTTAGGTTTTGCTACACCTCTTTCTGTTAAAACTTTTGCTGCCAAATAAGTAGGAACTTCATCTCCCTCCCAGACCTTACCATCCTCCTCAAAAACTCAGCCTCCTATTGTAAAAACTGAACCCCCCCCCTTCATTCGTTCCTTCCTCTCCTACTATACATAGAGTCAAGTCTCCTTCTCCTTCTTGTTCACCAAGAATCCAAAATCAAATGGTAGTTGTTAACCCCCCTGCTAATAGGATGGATTCCATAGTGGTTGCAAGATATGCTCCTCTACTTTTACCTCATCCACGAAATGCTCTTCCCCCTGGAGATTATTTTAAATACATGCCTAAGTTTATGGGAGAAGAAGATGTAACAACTGAGGAACATCTTGATGCCTTATATAGCTATGCAGATAACCAAAATATTGAAAATCAAGATGTTTGGATGAGGATTTTCATCCAAAGCCTATTTGGTGAGGCTAGGAAGTGGTTTAGGGGTCTAGCCCCTGGATCCATTATTGGTATTGAGGCATTGGATGAAGCTTTCTTGAGGCATTGGGGTGACAAAAATGATTTTCTGTACTACATCACTGAATTTGGATCTTTGAAAAGGAAAGAAGGAGAGTCGGTCTCTAACTTTTCTAAAAGATTTAACAAAATGTACAAGAAAATCCCTGATGAGATAAAACCCACTGAAACCATGGAAAAAATCACTTATGCCAGTGCTTTTGATTCAGAATTCAGCCTCCTTTTGAGAGAAAGAAGTTCACCTTCTTTGGTTCATATGCAAGATGTTGCCTTAGAGGTAGAATCCAACATAGTGGCATCAGATAAAATCAGGGAAAAATCTGATAGGGATAGGAGAAAAAACAAAGATGAAGCTTCAACTTTTGATTCCTCTGTTGTCCATTCTCAAGTAGATGAGCTGACCAAATTAGTAAAATCTCTCTCCACTGAAATTGAGAAATTAAAATCAAAAGGAATACAACCATATAGAAATGTTCAAAACATTGAAAACAAAGGTAATTTCAGGAGACCCAACAATGCTCCCAAAATCCTTCCCAGAAATAGAGAGAGATATGATCAGAGGGTACAAGCTCCTTTGAAAAACAATTTAGTGGCAGATGAAGAAGAAGAGGAGGTTGAAGTTGATCTTGAGATTCACTGTTTAGGTGATACTTCCCCATCCCCACACTTAACTCAATCCTCTTATGAGCAATCTTTAATGGATATTCAAATTAATGATTTAAGAAAGGGGGAGAAAGCAAAGGAGAATCCTGGTAGATATAATTTGATATCTAAGAAGAATGCAGAAAAAAATGAAGCCCCTAATCAGCATGTTTAGAAAGAGGATCCTGCCAAGGCTGTGATAATGAGCAGCAAGGAAAAAGACTCTCAAAACCCACAAGTTCTGATCAGATATCCTCCTCCTGAAACCAAAGAGATCTTGAAACCTTACCCTTCCTTCATTTTTGAGAATGAGATCTAGAAAATAAATATCCCTGTACCTTTTTTGGAATTGATAAAAATGAGGATTTTAGAAAATATTTATCCAAAATGTTACAGCCAGAATCATCTCCAAATACCACTGATTCCATAAATATGCAAGATGAAAAACCAGCAGTGATTTTAGCTCCTTTGATCGAAGACAGAGATGACTCATCCCCACCTTTTTATACTTCACTGAATATACATGATAAGGTGCTACACAATTGTCTCATGGATTCAGGGGCATCCCACAATCTTATGCCAAAATTTGTTATGGATGAACTTGGCTTAGAAGTCATAAATACCTATCATGATTTATATTCTTTTGACTCCAGAAAATTCAAATGTCTTGGAGTCATTAAGGATATGGTGGTGACCTTATTTTAGCTGCCCATGAAGAGGATACTTATGGATATCATAGTTTTTGATGTTCCCCCCAAGTTTGGTATGCTCTTATCAAGATCCTGGATAAAAATACTTGGGGGAACCTTGCAGATGGATCTCTCTTATGCTACTATTCTTGTTTTTTGGGGAGAGAATAGAAGACTTTATAGGGAAGCCCAATTGGCTTACATCATTAGTGATGAAGAAAACCCCACCAATCACCCTGTTTTTGCTTTTGATACAGATCTGGGATCTAGTATTTTGTAGCTCATCGATGCCTCGGAAGCCCCTTCAGAAATCAGAAAAAACTCCATCAACTTTTCTGACGAGCCTCCTCTAACTACTTTTTCCTAGAAGATGTCATTTGATGGAGCCTCTTCCAAGGAAGGTGCTGGTGTTGGGGTGATCTTTGTCTCACCAACTCAAGAAACCATATCTTTGTCATATAAACTAGAATTTGAGACTACTAATAATGTGGCAGAGTATGAGGCTCTTGTATTGGGTTTGAGGGAAGAAAAAGACATGGGGATAGAGGAGCTGTCAGTATTTGGGGATGTTGAAATGATAGTCCATCAGATTAAAAATATTTATCAAACAAAGCATCCTAGGCTTAGATATTACAGAAATGAAGTATGGGATTTAGTGGATAGTTTTTTCTCTTCTTTTAATATATCATTCATTCCTAGAGAAGAGAATATTGTGGTTGATTCTTTGGTTGTATCAGTAAGCAACTTCAGAATTTCCATACCACCAAAAATCAAGTATGATGTAGAAGTCAAATATAGGCCTTCTATACCAGACAATGTAAAATATTGGAAGGTGTTCGAAGATGATTTAGAACTTAAAAATTTTCTTGAGACTGTTGATGAATTTTTTGCATTTCACATTGATCAGGATCATGATCCAGAAATCACTCCTCATGCTGATGTTTTCCTCAATAAAAATTCTAATCATCATATTGTCCAGCTGCCTAGAAATCATATACCAAAGGGGTTAATTCTGTTGGAAATATTATTTGATGGGAATGGTATGGCATTGGAAGGGAAGGTATCCATTGATTATGATGATATCACTAAGTGTAATGTGGGCACTGAAAAGGATCCAAAATACGTCAAACTATCAAGCAGCCTATCAGAAAAGCAGAGGGAAGAATACACTGTGTTGTTGAAATAATTTGCTGATGTATTTTCTTGGACTTATGAAGATCTCAAAACTTTTGACACAAGCATAATAGAGCACAAGATCCCATTAAAACAAAACACCAAACCTTTCAGGAAAAAGTTGAGGAAAATCAATCCTATGTTGTTGCCTGTCATGGAGAAAGAAGTTAAGAAGATTTTAGATCAAAAAATTATCATTCCTTTGAGGTATTCCGAGTGGGTAGCCAATTTGGTCCCAGTAATAAAAAAGAATGGGTAAAATCAGACTTTGTGTCAATTTCCGAAATTTGAACAGAAGCTCAAAAAAGGATAATTATCCCTTACCCAAGATGGATCACATATTATAGAAGGTGACAGGAGTAGCCAGGATGTCTATGGTTGATGGATTCTCTGGATACAATCAGGTATCTGTTTTTCCAGAGGACAGGGAGAAGACGACCTTCACCACTCCCTGGGGAACATTTATGTATGCCAAGATGCCCTTTGGTTTGATGAATGCAGGGGAAACTTTTCAGCGAGCTATGGACATAACATTTATTAGAGAAAAGGATAAGTTTGTTGTTATCTATTTGGACAACATAACTGTGTATTCTTAGTCTGATAAGGAATACTGTGATCATTTAAGAAATGTTTTCTTGAAATATAGAAAATTTGGCATCTCTTTGAATCCGAAAAGATCATTGTTTGCCATGAAAGAAGGAAAATTATTGGGATATATCGTGTCAGCTGAAGGAGTAAGGATTGATTCCAACAGGGTTAAGGCTATACAAACTTTGTCACTCCCTACATCTAAAAAAGAGGTACAATCTTTTCTGAGAAAAATCAACTTTTTGAGAAGATTTGTGTCAAATTTTGCTGAGTTAGTTAAGTATATCACAACCATGCTGAGGAAGGATAGTGAAATCAAATGGACTGTTGAGGCCTGTGATTCTTTTGATCAAATAAATAACTCCTTGATAGAATCCCTGGTTCTTGTCAGCCCCGACTACTTCAAGGACTTTCTTATTTTTTATTTTTCCTCTTTTGATACAGTAGCAGTAGTCCTATTGTAGAAGAATGTTGAAGGATTAGAACAACCCATTGCCTTTTTCAGTAGGGAATTAAGAGATGAAAAACTAAAGTATGACATTATGGACAAGCAAGCCTATGCACTGGTTAAAGCTCTTAAGGATTTTAGAGTTTATGTGTTGCACTCAAGATTTATTGCTTATGTTCCATCAGCTATTGTAAAAGAAATTCTTATTCAGCCTGATATTGATGGAAAACGTAGCAAGTGGATTGCTAAACTACTTGAATTTGATTTGGATATTAGGCCCACAAAATTATTTAAAGGCCAAGGTTTGGCCAAGCTCTTGGCTGAAACAAATTTCTCAGCACTGGGGGTGAATTTCATTTACTCATGTTCAGATAATCAGTAGGTTGGGATGAATAATAAAGGCCCTCAAGTCATTTCTACATTGGAAGATTGCAGTTGGTACAAGGACATTATATTTTTTCTGCAAAATTTACATCCCCCAAGTGGTATGGAAAGAAACAAGGTGAGGGCCTTAAAACTCAAATCAATAAAGTACTGCTTTGTTGATAAAATTTTGTATTGGAAGGATCCATTAGGAGTTCTTTTGAGATGCCTATATCCCCAAGAAGTCCAAAAGATTATATCTGATTTTCATGATAGTTTATGTGGGGGGCATCATTATTGGAGAACTGTGGCATACAAGATCCTCAGAGTTGGGTACCTCTGGCCCAGTTTTTTCATGTATGTTTGTACTAAGATCAAGGCATGTGCTAAATGTCAGAAGTTTTCTGGAAAATAGCAGCTTAAGTCTTTTCCATTGAAGCCTGTGGTAGCCTCAGGACCATTCCAGAAGTGGAGCCTAGATTTTATAGGGGAAATCAATCCTGCTTCCAGTGGTCAACATATATGGATCTTGAATGCTACTGATTACTTTACTAAATGGATCGAAGCTATTCCCACAAGGATTGCTTCGCATAGAGTGATCATTGGTTTCCTGGAAGACATCATAGCAAGGTTTGGGTGTCCTGACAGAATCATCACTGATAATGCTGCATCATTCAAGGTTGAACCATTAATTCAGTTCTTTGAATACTTTGGGATCATTTTGATGCATTCCACCCCTTACTATCCACAGGGAAACGGGCTTGCAGAATCCTCGAACAAAAGAATTATACAGATTGTTAAAAAGATGTTAGAGGATAACAAAAAGGCATGGGATTCGAAACTCAAATTTGCTCTATGGGCTGACAAAGTGATAGTGAAAAGATCCTTTGGACTTTCCCCTTTCCATCTAGTATATGGAGTTGAGGCAGTTTTCCCTGCTCATATTGCCTTGCCTGTGGAAAAATTCTTCCAAGATTATCAAGGGGATCTAGATGATATGATCAGGAGGATTCAATAGTTGGTTGAAGTGCAACAGACCCGGGAGAAGCTTGTAGATAAAGCTTATGATAATCAACTGAAGATCAAGCAAGCATTCGACAAGAAGGTGAACAGAGAGGATTTTCAATTGGGTGATCTGGTGCTCAAATGGGATGCACCGAGGAAATATAAAGAAAAAGCACGGTAAATTTAAAGCTTTATGGACCGGTCCTTTCAAAATATCTGAGGTATTCTCTAATAAAACTTTCAAGTTGCAGAATATGGAGAATGAAGAAGTGTTTGGTGGCCTTGTAAATTGGCATTTCCTGAAAAAGTACTTTGCTTGATCCTTAAATGTATCTTCATGTCATTGTAAATATCATTTTCATTTTATTTTGTTCCAATAACTGACCCCATAGCCCTAGGCTAAGGCACTAAATCTACTCATTCTTGGCAGCCCGCAGGGGGCATGCCATCCCCTGTGGAGCCAATGTTATCACACTAAGTTGCCTTGGGTCTTTAATTTGATTAATACTTTTTTAAGCCTTAGATTTTAATTTTTTGAGTCTCATCCTCTTAAAGGTTGATGTTAGGTTCATCTTAGAATATTAAATTTTTAAGTCATAGTTCTTGTTTGATCCTCAATTTGGTTTATGGTAATAGAACCTCTTTAGCTCATGACGCATTTTTGGTCCCCATCATGACTTGTACCTAAATAAACTCCCCCCATTGCTAAATTGATGTGACTCCTCTTCCTCTTCACTCGTGACCTAGTAAGCTTGACTCGTTGTACTCGCTTACCTATCCAATCATTTTTTGATTTGGAAGCACTTCCTACTCATCAAGCAGTTCCATAGCACCTGTCATGTTTATCATCCATCCACTCCAATTCATGATTGCCACGATTGAGACCATGTCCCTTGTTTTCAATGCCAAAAGTCAGTTAAAGTGCCTTCAAAAGATCTTGCATTTATGATCCTTGGTAATGGTTTCTAAATTTTGAAAATTTCAACAGTGTTGCGCTGCGTAAGTTTGCCAGTTTCGATCAGGTGACTACATGTCAACTAAATGTGATGTTGTGAGAGATTCCAGGGCTGAACTTTCCTCAATTTCATCCTAAGATCACACTGAAGATCTCAACAGGTGTCGACTTTACAAGTATCTTGTGCAACCTCCTTTGCATATTAATTTTCAAAGGAAATTTGTGCTCGGGTTTTCAGTTTGTTAAGCCTGTAGGGTAGTAAGGAAGCCATATTTTCATACCTATAAACATCCTTTCCCGTGTCCATGGTCTAATTACTGTCATTTTATTTAACCATTGAAGTCGAAGGCCTGTAATAGCTTATCCTCTATGTATGCGTTGTGCTACCCAGAGGTGCTGCTCAAACCCTCTTTGTTTTCCTTGCTTTCTTTCATCCTGTACAAACAGCCATTCTAGATTACCCCTACACATTCTATGCTCTAAAAATCCTGTATAAGTCTAAAGGTCTATTTCCCATAGTCAAGCTCAGCTTTCTAAGCATTGTTAATTTTAAGGGCCATCTTTGTGCATTTGAAACCTAAATTGAAGCTTTTTGGTCATTAGCATCCCTTAATCCTCTCAAAAACCCTCATTTTGAGTAATGGAGACCCCTCAATCGAAGAAATCATACAAAGGTGGCAATATAGTTAGGACAGAACCTGTGGACATGAACCTTTTTGACACAGAGCCCATGGCAAGGGATATATTTCAAAGAGAAGGATGCCTCTCTTTCTGCCAGAACATGTAGAGAGGCCATCCATAGGTAGCAAAATAGTTTGCATTAAATTTTGATGGAAAGAAAACCAGAGTTGGGGATTTGGAATTTGAGGTAACTGAAACCTCCATCTCAACTGTAACCGGGATTCCCATTTCAGGTGAAAAGTGGTTCAAGGCCATGGTTTTGAGTTCACCCTTTGTTAAAGATCTCTTCAAGCCTGAATATTGATCCAATGAGTTGTCTAAGAGTATGCCAAGGAATCAACTGATCGAGCAGTTTGATATAATTTTGAAAATCATACAGAGATATTTTACTTCTGAAGGGAGATTTAACACCTTGTATCATTACCACATAAGGTTGTTGTTACATTTTACTGGTAAGATTGAGATGAATGTTCCTTATTACCTATTGAKAAGTATAGGTAAAATGTCAGATAGGGTGTAAKCCAAATCTAAGTATGTGGATTCTAGCCTTTTCCACTCTGGATTGATTAGAATGTTAGTCTCTGAAGAGTTGGGAAAGAAAGAGATTTCATGGGAGAATTTTGTGTTTACTTCTCACTTCAAGATGGACCCAGCACCTACTCCCCAATCACAGATTGTAGTTCCTTCAACATCCACTAGTACTAAAGCGGGTATCAACAAGAAGAGAAAGGGAAGAACCCCTGTTTCAAAAATTAACAAGAAGATCATGGAAGTTGAGGAGGAAATTTTTCCTTCTACACATAGAGATTTCTTACCCCCACCTCCACCAGGGTTAGAAGAAGTGCCTTCCTCTACCAAGTTGACATCTAAGAGAGGGAAGAAGCTTATCTTTCCCTCTTCTCCTCTAGCAGTCGAAATCAAGGGTAAAAGACCTTTCACTAGGTCATTAATTCCTAAGGAGGTTTTCAAAGAGCAGTCTTTACCAGAAATCCCTATGCATAAAGAGAAAGGAAAAAGCATTGAAAATCCCGTGGAAGAGAAATTAGAAACCCCTATTTAGAGGAAGAAGGGTAAAGGTACCAAAATACCTTTGGAGAGGAAAGATGAAGTCTTTGAAAAATATTTTGAAGAGCCTGTGAAGAACAAAGGAGAAGTTGTTGTGCAAGAGAAGAAGCATAAAGGAAAGGGTTTTGAGAAGGCTGATGAAACACACAAGAAAATTCCTGTACAGATGGAAGAAGAGGATGAGAATAAGCCTGCTGAGACTGTGCATGTCTCGACTCCCCGTAGTGGTCATACCTTCAAGAGAATTATCAGACAACTTAAGGAGTCAAGAAAAGAATTGGCTAAATTGAAAAAGGAAGCCATGTCTGACAGAGCCAAGATGACAGAGCTTATGGATGGCTACAGTCATACCCTTGACTTGGCAATATTTTCAGCAAGGAGGGCCCAACCCCTTCATAGACAGCTCTAGAACCTCTATAGGCAGAACATAAGCTTCGAGGCTCAGAACAAGAAGCTTAAGG
>JZKD02S1982345.1:41347-62430 GCA_000966675.3 Picea glauca
CTGGTGGATTTCTTCAATACTTATAGATGACAGGGGGAGTATGTTCTGCAACAAGACCAGTGGAAGAACGTTTCTTCTTTGACATTGATGTCAAAGGGGGAGAAAGGAGTAAAAATGAGTCCAGTTTGAAATGTTTCTGTAACAGAGGAGAGACTGAATGTTGAATGCAGATAGTCGAATGCAGGAGAGTCAAGTCTGAATGCAAGTGTTGCCATCAATGCCAAAGGGGGAGATTGTTGGCAAATTCAGTGGACAGAATGCAGTGGATGCTTGTCATTGATGACAACAGTGAGGATGGCAGAATGAGATATTTGAAGAGGATGGAAGAATAAGAAATTTGAATGTAAAGTTCAGGTGGAACAACATGGAAGAAGTTGCCCACAAAATCTCGAAGATACAGAAGTTTGCATGAGAAGAAGGAAGATGGTGACTGTCGGATCCCATCCAAATTTCCCGAAAGGCCAATAGCCGTCAGATCTGCAGAAGCTGCGCAGAAGTTAAGCGCAGGGGTTAAGTCCTACTGTGCAGTGATCTCCGTAGGGACACGCGTCAGACATCTGAAGGAGAGTAAGAGGACAGGTGACATCGAATAATCAGGAATCGGAGTTTCACAAGTCTCGGGTTTAATTACAACGAAAACCCCGAAATCGCGATATGCGATTTCGCGATTTGATCGCAATCGTTAACGCAAATAGGGATCTGGACCGTTCATTTGTATCGACGCGTGGCAGCCAGGAGGCCTCATCGGATTTTCGGGGATCAGGATTTCATAATGCAAAGTTCACTCTACAACGAAATCCCCGATTTCGCGATATGCGAAATCCCAACGGAATCTGAACCGTCAGATCAACATGTGATCTAGAACGTCGATCTAATTCACGTCAACAGTCCACGTCAGCTGGGGACACGTGGAACAACCAGGTAGTGACAAGTTTCAGACAGATTCAACACTTCAGACACATACAAGTAATGAATCAGAGTGACACATGGCAGTGTTTAATACGTGTCGAATCATGTGTGATGACAGCGCAGAGGACAGGTGGCATTAGAGTTTCGGGGATCGGGATTTGATATGTCAAGAACAAAATGCATCAAGAACTCCGAAATTGCGAAATGCGATTTCGCAAAGTGATCACAGTCGTTGGATAAGAATGAATCTGATCCGTAGATCATAGCCCTGTTCGGAGTTTTGGGGATCGGGTTTTGGTATTGACAAAAACTTTGAACATCAAACATCATGAAATCGCGATATGCGATTTCCCAATAAGGCATATAGCCTGTGGGCCACCCAGGAGTCAGTGGAGGACAGGTGTAAGGAGTAGAGAGGAGGTCGGAAATCGGCATATCGCAGCTCCAGGGGACGTGTGCACATTATCCTTGTAAACCCCGAAACCCCGATGAGTGGTATGGTGGCGGTCACTTGATAGATGGTCATATGGGCCTATAGTCAGAAGGGGATAAGGTTCGGGAAAAGAGCACATCGGGGATCGGAGAATCGGGGGTTCTGAGTACAAGTGCATATCGACAATGAGAATGTCGAATTCGCGATGAGTGAAATCCCGATGGGATCTGAACCATTGGATCAAACCTTGATCAGAGGGTTATTGTTCCTCACACATTAACGCTTCAGTTGTAAATCCGTTAAGCGAAACCGACTGAGAATGATGAATTGGTTAGCGTTTCAGTTTCCAAGAAAGATGTCATTGGATTTCCCATTGAAAGGGGAAGTGGAATCGTAAAAGAGATGCATATAAAAGAAAATGTAGGAGACCGAATTTTTTTTGATTGTTCTGAATGAAAAAATGTGTAAACAGTAAGAAAAAGAAAGATGAGNTGGGCCACCCAGGAGTCAGTGGAGGATAGGTGTAAGGAGTAGAGAGGAGGTCGGGAATCGGCATATCACAGCTCCAGGGGATGTGTGCACATTATCCTTGTAAACCCCGAAACCCCGACGAGTGGTATGGTGGCGGTCACTTGATAGATGGTCATATGGGCCTATAGTCAGAAGGGGATAAGGTTCAGGAAAATAGCACATCAAGGATCGTAGAATTGGGGGTTCCGAGTGCAAGTGCATATCGACAATAAGAATGTCGAATTTGCGATGAGTGAAATCCCGATGGGATCTGAACCGTTGGATCAAACCTTGATCGGAGGGTTGTTGTTCTTACTCACTCATTAACGCTTCAGTTGTAAATCCGTTAAGCAAAACCGACTGGGAATGATGAATTGGTTAGCATTTCAGTTGCCAAGACTGATGTCGTTGGATTCCCCATTGAAAGGGGAAGTGGAATCGTAAAAGAGAGGGATATAAAAAAAAATGAAGTAGACCGAATCGTGTTGATGGTTCTGAATGAAAAATGTGTAAACAGTAAGAAAAAGAAGACGAGCAGAGGAATAGCAAAAAGTTTAATTAATGTGCAGAATGAAATGAAATGAATATCTGAAGCAGAGGAGAACGATAGAGCAGAGCTGAAGCAGAGCAGAATGATAAGAGCAGAGCTGAAGCAGAACAAAATGATAGAGCAAGCAGCAGAAGACAAGATTTACAGAACAAAGTAAGATTGGTATGAACTGATTTATCTGTAAAGTTGNGGTTTCCTCGTGAAAATCTGTCTCTGTGTGTATTTTATGTGTGACTGATGATATTTACTCTTACTGTCCATATGTTGTATGTTGGTAGATGACACATGAAGAAATATTAATAATTGTTTAAAAGGCATAAAATTATTTAAGCTTATAAACAACAGATTCACCCCCCCCCCTCTCAGTTGTTTTAGTATTTCCAACACAAATATGTTCTTCGGTGATGGTCAATTCTTGATCACTTCCACCTTATCTGGATCCATCTTTAATTTGTCTACAGAAATAACAAATCCCAAATAAATGAGTTATGTCTTCATAAATGAATATTTCTTCATGTTTATCAGCAGCTTCTCTTGTTGTAATATCTTCATCACAATAGCCAAGTGCTTCAGATGTTCAGCCTCCGTTTTACTGAAAATCAATATGTCATCCAGATACACAATGACAAATTTCCCAATAAATTCTTTCAGGACTTCATTCATCAACCTCATAAAGGTACTTGGTGCATTTGTTAAGACAAACGGCATAACAAGCCATTCATACAGCCCTTCATTTGTCTTGAATGTTGTTTTCCATTCACCACCTTCCCTCATGTGAATCTGGTGGTATCCACTTTTCAAATCAATCTTCGAAAAATATTTTTCTCCACTTAAGCAATCCATCAGATCATCCATCCTCAGCAATGGAAATCTGTACCTGATTGTTATCTTATTAATGGCCCTTGAATCAGTACACATCCTCCAGCCTCCGTCTTTCTTCGGACTGAGTATTGTTGGAACAACACACGGACTCAAGCTTTCCCTGACCAAACCTGTGTCCATCAAATCCTGGACTTGTCTTTTGACCTCTTCATTCTCTTGCAGCATCAATCTGTACGCGGATTTGTTTGGAAAAATGGCTCCTGGTATGAGATCAATATGATGACTCACACTCCTAATTGGTGGCAATGAACGAGGTAGTTCGTCCACTACTATGTCAACAAACTCTTCCAGCAATTCCTGAACTTCTTCTGGTAAATCATCTACCCTTGTGCTAGTTAAAACAATCTTCGTTTTTCTGACCACAAYGAATTGCAGTTCCTCCTTCTTCTTAACCTATGTARGAAGTTCCTTCCCACTCATGAGAAGTATAGTGTTGCTTACTTCCGGTTTCACCTCCTTATCCTTGATCGGAAGCAACATATGAGTTCTCYCATTCTTTTCTAAAGTTTATGTGTTCATTCTCCCATCATGAATCACATTCCTGTCATATTGCCATGGTCTACCCAGCAATAGATGACAAACATCCATAGGAATAACATCACACAAGATCTTATCATTATATCCTCCTATCTTAAATTCAACTAAACCTTGTTTAGTGACATTTACCTGATGTCCTTTTTGTAGCCATGAAACTTTGTATGGGCTTGGATGTTCAATCGTCTCTGGCTCCAGCTTTTCTACCATCTCAGTTGAAATGAGATTATCTGTGCTACCACTGTCCACAATGACCTTGCATACCCTATCCTTGGTTTTGCAAGCAGTCTGGAAAAGCCTATTTCTTTGGACTGAGCTCTCCACTTCCTTCTTTGGTGTTAAAAGAACCTTTCGCATCATCAGTGATMTTCCACCTTAAGCATCTTCTGCCTCAACATATTTCCTTTGTGCTTCGGCGATGTGAGMTTCTCCTCCTTCCTTCTTTTTATCAGGACACTCATAAGACTTGTGCCCATTTTTCCCACATRWGAAGCATGTTATTACTCCACCTCTTCCTCTTCCTCTKCCTCTGGTATGAGGAAACATATTATTATCAGCATACCCTCCTCTCTATTCAGTATGTTGTCCTCTTTGTTCAACATATTGTCCTCGTTGCGAGCTTCCACCTCTCTCAGTTCGAGTCTGAGGTTTCTTCCAGTCTTCCTTGGGCTTCTGATATTTATCTTAGGCAACTGACTTGCCTCTAGGTTGACTTCTTCCTCTGCCCCTTTGACCATGCTTTCGGCTCAGCTTCTCTTCAGCTTTCAGAGCCATTTGATAAGCATATTCCACCATTCAGATGGTTACCATGCTCATATCATCTTGAATGTCATATCCCAGGCCATTCATGTACCTGGCTACCTTTTCATCATCGCTTTCCCGATGACCTGCCCTGATGTTCAGTCTGTAGAATTCTTCAGTGTATTCCTTCACTATCATCAGCTTCTGTCTCAAGTTCTGCAGTCTCCTGAACAGAGTAATCTGGTAATCCCTAGGGATGAATTTCGCCTTCATCTTCGCAATCATTCTATCCCAGCTCTTGATTTTCTTCTTTCCTTTGCAGTGCCTGTCAGCTTGTAGTTCATCCCACCACAATGTTGCATGTCCTTTCAATCTTGTGACAGCATGCTTGACCTTCTTGTCTTCCTCAACATCTTCATAGTCAAAGTATGTGTCTAGAGTTCTAATCCAGTCTAGAAGCTCCTCTGCATCCAAGTTTCCTTCATAAAATGGAATGTCCATTTTCTCTTTTGCACCCATTCTTGCAATAGCTCTAATCAATCGTTCATTTGCTGCATCTTCGGTTGCAACTTCCTCTTCTTCATGTCCAGTATCATCTTCATTTTCGGACTCACTGATATCTCCTACATCAGTTGTGCGCCTTTGTCTTATCTCCATGTCCACGATTCTGGCGCGTATGTTATGCAGATATCTTTCTACTTCTGGATTCTGCACCTGCCTACCCCTTCCTCTGGACATTTCCCTTTCCTCTTTCGAACTGGGTGATTGTCTATCATTTCTCCTCGGCGGCATGGTGAATTCTCCTTTTCCCTGCTACAAAAAGAAAAGGAACTTTTCTGTGCTCTGATACCACTTGATGTGTGTATCAGAGTACTCTCCTTCTCTGGCTTCTCTTGCCTGAAATATACAAGCAAGAATCAAGCTCCGATACCACTTGATGATGTCCACCCAGGGACCTACGTCAGCAGGTCCCGCGCCTGACCTCCCGGTCTTAGGATCGTTCAAATTCCACCCTAGAGTTGGAGTGGCTCCTTCGATTCTCCCCTGGAATCTTTATTAAAACCGACCCACAGGTCTTTTCTACTCCTCGCAGCCTCTAGGCCCAATCGCTTCTCCATTCACAACAAAAAAGTAACAATCAGCTTTCAGGGTTTTCCAATCCCCGATGTCACAAGCCTTTGCTTTCTCGAATTCCCGATCTCCGATATCCTGTAATACTTCAAATTTAGTTATCCCCCTGGGCTAGACTCGCGGTCCATGTGACCTTGCCTTATATGACCACAGTCCTATCTCCAATCGGGGTTCGGGGTTTCGAAGGTCGAAATGTATGGGACTTCTTGTCTTAAGGATCCCCGATTTCCCGATCCTCGATTTCCCGATTGAAGACTTTTCCTTTCGGGGAATTTCCTGGTTGCTTTGATCTCCGCCACGCATCCCCTCAAGATGGATGGTTATGATCGCTTCTCACAATTTCGCATTTTTAAATGTCAAAGTGTCCCAGCACCTTGTCCTCTTAATCCCCAGAATGTTGACGAACTCCTGATATCCACCATGTGTCCCAACTGATGGACGATCCTGATTCAGTCTCAGGATTTTGAGACTTTCGATGCCTCGATGACACAATTTCCCTGTCCACTTAAACCCCCGGTCACCGAAATACCAACGGGTTCTCGATTTCTGCCACATGTCTCCTCAAGATGGACGGCTTAGATTGATTTTAGGAATTTCACTATGAAAATCCCCAATCTCTCGCCCTCGTGACTCCCGATTTCACGAATGCCAGAATCCCGATGGCCACACCTCTCGTCGAGACTTTCCTCCTTTCGTTCACGAAGCTTAAACCTTGTGCAACTCCTAGATGATCCAACAGCTGACGAGTATTTGAGTGAGATCTGACGATCCTCAATCCCCTGAGCGTGCACCTTGGAAACCCAATAGTAACCTCCTCGCTCCTTTGTCAGATCTGACGGTTGATGGGATTTCGCTAATCCTCTACAAAGGATTTTGACTGTCTGTTTCTCCTCCGAGAATCTCTATCCTCCTACAGCCTGACATCGCTATGCCTTTCTTCAAGATTTCACGGTGTTTACCCTCTTTTCCTTCCTTCAACGACTTCGAAGACTTCAAATCCTTCTGAGCTTCCTCACAACTCGGAGTCTTAGAGAAGACTCTTGCGCGCACTCCTTGTGGCAACCTTCAAACACTTTCAAGTGTTCAATTCTCTTCGACTCTGCGCACACCTGCAACAACAGTATCTCAACAATTCACTCAGGTTTGCAACCCTGAGACCTCGCTCGGCCTCCGCACTCCGTGCACGGCTCCTATGCCCAACTGCACTTCTATGTGAATGAGAACAAAAGCTATCTAGTCTGAGCTTTCAGAGACAAACCTCTGAACACCTTGTCGATGCACTCCTTGCGGACAATTCAACTGCACTCCTTGTAGGAATATTTCTCAGATAGAGAAACAATTGAAAATCATTCTCCTTACTCTCCATCTCTCATATTTCAAGCATTCAACAAGAAATCATTCATACATAGCATAAAAGCAATTGCATGACAGAAAGAGTAAAACATTCAAGAGAATAACATTTAAAAATCCATACACAGAGAATATATGAACACCATGAATCTGAATCACAACTTCTTTATATTAATTCAGAACTTTTGTACATGGAGTCTGCTACACAACTCTCTGCTTCTCCTCTATTCTCTCTTCTCTGTTAATCTCTCTCTAATGTTACAATGATACAAGTGAGGGTGTCTATATCCGTTTTCCCTCCTCTCCTAAAACTGTCAAATCTAGGAATTCAATTTTACCTACTTACATAAATGCCTTCTACCTACTATGGATGATAGTGGATCGCTCAAGGTCCTATACAATGTATAAGTACGCCTCTTCTTAACTATCGTATTTAAGTTTGGCGCATCCAATTCTTCAAAAGTTTTTAAACATTTTTATCATGTGCTCAAAATGTGCTACGTTTGTCCCACGCTCGCTTGATATTGGCGATGCTCCTGCATTAGTAGATCACAGGAGGGTCGAGACAATTTTCATTAAATGATGACCTAACTGCTATAACAGAGCGAACCAATAATCTCCCTCTTGAACAACTAAAATTGAGTTGTCGGAAGTTTAGTAGCTGGAGGGGGCAAGCATGAAAAAAACCCACATTCTCGATTCACCCATCACTGGCTGCCAATACCATAACCACCAAGTCGCCCTCTATTTTTGTGCAAGATGCAGTGCCGGATTGGGTACCGAAACAAGTGTTGGAAGGAGTGTCAAACTGAGTGTCGGAAGCAGAAACGTGGTGCGTTTTCATGCTGTAACACCAAAAAACGTAAATCATATCCTTGGAAGCATAAAACCATGATGAATTATACTCAATATAATCATTAAACATGAATCATACATACCTAGTGTCGATCATACTGTTTTAGCATAAAATTATTCAAAAATATCCTTCAAAATGTGAAAAACATATATGTACATTCAGAAAAAAGTGTCTAATAACTGTCATAAATTGATCATATCTTGGGCCCAACACGGATCATTGCCACAAAATAATATGTATTTTCCATTTCCTGGTCCTCCACAACCCATTGCTCCTCCACAAGGACAACCACACGTTGGGGTTAACTTTGTTCAGCCCTCTCCCATTCATCAATTTCAAAATTTTGAACAACTGAATACGGAAAATCCATCCCATCAGTCGAATAATGGAAAAAAAAGGAAAAAAAATGAAACAATAATAACCCAGGACGAGGGGGAAATAACCCCCAACAAAACCAACATGTTGGGGGAAACCAGAATCAGGGGAACCAGAACCCCCAAGGGGGCAATAACAACAAATGCTAAGGGAGGCACAACAACAACCTCCGGACAAACTTCCCTTGTGCCCTTTGCGGTGAGCATGGTCATTATTCTCACCATTTCCCCCAAATCATTGGTTAATGGATGAAATATTCCATGAATGCGCCACGTCCTCCAGCGTCACCTGCCCCTCAGCAGGCCCTACAACAGTATTTGCAGCAACCAGCCCCGGCGGTGTTGCAAAACCCTATTCCACATCAAGGTGTCATGAATAATCAACAAGAAGTACACCCTACCCCACCACAGATGGGACAGTATCAAAACCCTAGGAATCCTACGAATCACACTATCCTTCTCACTAATGAAGAAGAGTTCCTTCTACAAATGCGCAATTGTCAATATAGTGCATCCCCTGAATCTACTCCCACCACTTCGGCAACAATTCTAGTTACAATCGGACCACCTTTGATGATTCCACACCCTAACAATGAACCACCCCTTCATATTCCTCGCATGCCATGATGATGGAATGTCAAAAACCCTCAGGCTAGTGTAGCATACAATTACAGTCTAGTCGATGACTTGGTGCAATCTCATGCAACCATGTTAGTCTTGGAAGTCCTCCAAACCTGTCCCATTCAACATAAATCATTGCTTTCCACCTTGGGGGCAGTTGACCCTACTAATACCAGACTCATCACATTTGATATCGATAGTGGAAAACCTCGTCTCCTCACTTTGGTAGCTTTCCAAATACCAGTCAAAATTCAGAACATCACAGTTCATCGATTCAACATTGATGAAGGTGCATCCACATGCATCATGTCCAAAACTGTATTGCGGAAACTTGGCTCCCCCGAGATAATACCATCTGCCATCACTTTGAGAGCTTATGATGGACAACCATCCTCTCCTGAAGGGATCTTTCAAAATGTCCCCATTGAACTCAGGGGCAAAGCCATTCTCATTGGCATTGAGGTTATTGATGCCCGACTCGATTACAACATCTTATTTGGACATAGTTAAATGTACGATATGAAGGTTGTGGCCTCTTCTTTGTTTATAACATTGATGTTCCCCCATAATGGGAAGATCATCACCATCGACCAAGTTTCACATTACTAGCCCAACCCTTCCTCCAACATCGATAACATCCTACCTCTTGTCCAAACTAATCCTGACGCCTACCCACTCATCGAGATGGGCCTAGAAATTTTCAAGGACCCATCCTTGCTAGGGACATACCATGGAGCACCACTGCTCATACATCCCTCAGCACAAGTGTTTTTCATATCTTCCGATGGAATGGAAACTAGAGACACCATTCCTCCCACCAAGGATTCTTCACTCCCTAACGTCCCACTAGTCGTAGAAACCCTACCTTAGGAGCCCCCTGAGAACCCTTCAACACCACTTGTTCCCGGTTTCACTCTCCCCCAGGGTCACATCCTAGTTTGGGAGACATTCCTCCAAGCCATTACACAAATCCCCTTCTTCTACCCCCCACAGGGCATACAAGCTTTCCAAGTAGCCGCAACGCTTACCCTTCCTAACATGGTGCTTGATATTCCGGTTTGGTATCTACACCCACCTGAGATGGTTCCTTAACCATCCCTCCCTCCCCAAACTGAGGGAATCCCAATGCAAATCCCAGTCCTAACTTCGACGACACCACCCTCCTCCCCACTGGCCAACACCACTACCACATCTAGGGGAAAACGGAAGAAGAAAGATCCCACCGCTCCACTTCCTCCCCTAGTTCAACCTCCTTGCACACTATGCAAGAAAGAAGGACATGCCACCAATAGATGTCCCTCTCTCCCCGAGCTACACAATTTAATCCAACTCCCTTGAGCAACCACACCACTCGTCACTTCATCCAACACACCTAGTACTACCACCGCATCCCCTACTACAGGTAGTAAAGGGCTGCAAACCAAATTCGTATGTGCCATCTGTTCAGAGTATGGTCATTACACCCACCATTTCCCTGTGCTACCTCAGTTTCGACAGACGCTAATGACAATTCACCAGAGCTTTCAGCAAGAACGCCCTCCATCTATATCATCAAGCACTCGATTCACTGACATCCATTATGTCACAACCTCAGTCAACGAACATATGAGATGCCCTTGCTCTCTTTGTGAATCACTTGATCATTTCACATACTAGTGTCCTACGATCATTGAATACATGCATCGCCAAATGGCCCTTATTCAAAATCCTCCCAACCCCTCACTTCCTGCGATACAAGTGATTCCCCCTACTCTCCCTCCAGATATTGTTCATATTCTCTCTCCTGAGCCTGAGGCACTTCCCACTCCTCCATGGTTCATGGAAAGTCTATATGAGGATTTTTCCCCAAATCCCCCCAATTCTCCGGTTCACTTCCCCATGGATATCTTATGATCGACCACAATTTTTAACCCACAGTATATTGAACCATTGCAACCTCCTTGTGTCACCCCCTCT
Organism: Picea glauca; assembly: GCA_000966675.3. Taxonomy (NCBI): domain Eukaryota; kingdom Viridiplantae; phylum Streptophyta; class Pinopsida; order Pinales; family Pinaceae; genus Picea; species Picea glauca. The sequence goes on from JZKD02S1982345.1 coordinate 52,195, forward strand.
ACATCTTCACCACCAGAAGACCATCACATGGTGACAGTCACCAATGTCACTCCCTTGGATCCCCTATATTCTCGTTAGTTCCACTGCAACAAAGACATCCTCAAGGAATTGACTACCCCCGATTTCCCATGGAATGCACTCCATCATAGAGCACTCTTTCTCTCATAGGAAGCCTTTGAGCTTCCTAGCCAAGATTCCATATACGCAATCGAAACTAAAGATCTTATCCCATCCGGGCATATAGACTGGTTCAACAACCCTATCCCTTGCCCCGATGCTTTTGAAGAAGGCAACATGGCCAACATTTCCCCCATTGTCAAAATTGATATTTCCACCAAACCTGGAATCATAGAAGAAATCACCATTGGCATTGCATGCTCCCCTAAAGAACTTTCATCTTACAAAACTCTCTTCCAGGAATACTAGGACATTTTCTCCTGGTCATACATAGATATGCCCAACCTTGATCCTTCTATTGTCAAACATTGTATAGACACATGGCATGATATTACACCTGTACATCAAAAGAAACACCCACTACACCCATCCAAAGCAACGGCCATCAAAGATGAAATTGACAAATTACGCGTTGTCGGGTTCATATACCCCATCGCATATATGTCATGGGTCTCCAACCCTATCCCTGTTAATAAAAAATAGGGCACTATTCACGTTTGCATTCACTTTCGCGATCTCAATCACGCCTGTCCCAAAGACAACTTCCCAACACCTTTCATCGACCAAATTATCGATGATTGTGCCAGCCACGAGGCCTTGTCCTTCATGGACGGGTTCTCTGGCTATAATCAAATTCAGATTCATCAAACAGACCAGTACAAAACCGCATTCACTACCCCTTGGGGTACTTTTGCCTATCGTGTCATTCCAATGGGTTTTGACTTACGTTTTTCATGATCTCGCACACATCATCCTCACCTACTTGGACGACCTCACCACTCGATCCAAGAAACACATTCAACATCTAGATGACTTACGAGTTGTCTTTCAACGGTGTCGTCAATACAATATCTGCTTTAACCCCCTCAAGTGTGTATTTTGTGTCACTGTTGGATGCCTTCTTGGGTTCATCGTTTCCCAATGCGCCATAACAGTAGACCCCCTCAATGTCCAATCCATCACAGAAATTTGACCACCTTGTAATTTATGCCAACTACAGAGCCTACAAGGCAAAGCCAACTTTTTGCAATGCTTTGTCCATGATTACACCTCTCGCGCACACGTTTCCTTCTCTTGTTGCGTCATGATATCCCATTTCAATGAAATGAACATGCGCAAACCACTTTTGATGATCTAAAAGTGGCACTCTCCAATGCCCCTTTGATTAGTCCACCCGACTATGATCACGACTACACTCTCTACTTATTAGCCTCCATCGTCTCAGTAGCAGGAGTCCTCGTCCAACTAGGGGATGATGGTTGTGAGCATGTAATTTACTACATCAGTAAAAATCATTCAGGGCCACCCCTTAAGTACAATCACGAAGAGAAAATATCCCTTGCATTTGTCCTCGCAGTCCAGACACTACGCCATTATATCTTTCTTCGCACTACCAAAGTCATGGCAGATTCCAACCCCATGCAGTACTTTCTTAGTCATCAAAAAATCAATAGAAAATTTTCCCGATGGATCATTATCCTTAAAAAGTATGACCTAGATTTTTCAACTCCCAGGAGCAAGAAAGAGCTCATCCTTGCCGAACTCATTACGACATTTCCCTCAAATACCACCAGTTCACCTGTCAATACAAACTTCCCCGATGAACACCTCTTCTACATCCCCTCGGATGACCCCTGGTAGGGCGACCTCCTCGTCTACCTTCACACACATAATTTTGGAACCCATCTCTCCTGATATGATCGTCGACGTATTCTCCATCATACCCCTCAATATCTCCTTATCAGTGACATTTTATATCAACGAGGGGTCGACACCATACTCCATCAATATTTGACCATCAACGAAGCCGACAGAGTTCTGAATGATTGCCACAGTGGCGCTTGCGGTGGTCACCTCTCGAGAATGTCCACCGCCCAAAAAATCATTTGAGAGGGCTACTTCTAGCCCACATTGTTTCACGACTGCATTCACGCTTTGAAACGGTCTGTCAAATGCTAGCTTTATGCCAACAAATCATGAGCACCACCCGGTCTTCTACACCCAGTCATAATGGTCGGCCCCTTTTGCAAATGGGGCATTGACTTCATGACTTGCAACCCTCCATCTAGCAATGGACACAAGTCCATTGTCATGGAAGTCTATTACTTCACCAAGTGGGCCGAAGCGATGCCTATTTTCAACAACACCGTTGACACCACAACACATTTTTTCTTTAATCACGTCATTTCCCTCTTCGGAGTACCACTACAACTAGTCTTCGATCATGGAAAACACTTTCAGAATGAGCTCTTTGTCAAACTTTCCTCAAAGTTAGGCTTCTCTCACGAGTTCACCTCACCCTACTACCCTCAGTCCAACGGATAGGTAGAGGCGGTCAACAAGGTCCTCAAAACCATGCTGCAGCGTATTGTCAACAAACATAAGACCAATTGGCATCATATGTTGTTTTCAATGCTATGGGCTTATTTCACAGTAGTTAAAAATTCCACTGGTTTTACACCATTCCATCTCGTCCATGGGGTTGAAGCTACTCTCCCCACTGAGTGAGAAATTCCCACTTTACGCATTGTCGTCGAGCTTTTACCTAACACTGCTCAAATGGAGCAGCGCTTGCTGAACTTAGAGTCACTGGATGAAAACCACCAGTCTTCCTTACAGAACAATGAGGTAGCCAAAAAATGGTCGAAGGATATCTCATCCTTTGTTCATTTAACGAAGGATATCTCAACCTTTGTTCATTTAACGAAGGATATCTCATCCTTGCCTATGACATCGCTCACGATACCCTCGGCCATGGAAAATTCGAGTCATTATGGCATGGACCCTACATCATCCAACANCGATGGCCACGCCTCTCGTCGAGACTTTCCTCCTTTCGTTCACGAAGCTTAAACCTTGTGCAACTCCTAGATGATCCAACAGCTGACGAGTATTTGAGTGAGATCTGACGGTCCTCAATCCCCTGAGCTTGCACCTTGGAAACCCAATAGTAACCTCCTCGCTCCTTTGTCAGATCTGACGGTTGACGGGATTTCGCTAATCCTCTACAGAGGATTTTGACTGTCTGTTTCTCCTCCGAGAATCTCTATCCTCCTACAGCCTGACATCGCTACGCCTTTCTTCAAGTTTTCATGGTGTTTACCCTCTTTGCCTTCCTTCAACGACTTCGAAGACTTCAAATCCTTCTGAGCTTCCTCACAACTCCGAGTCTTAGAGAAGACTCTTGCGCGCACTCCTTGTGGCAACCTTCAAACACTTTCAAGTGTTCAATTCTCTTCGACTCTACGCACACCTGCAACAGCAGTCTCTCAACAATTCACTCAGGTTTGCAACCCTGAGACCTCGCTCGGCCTCCGCACTCCGTGCATGGCTCCTATGCCCAACTGCACTTCTATGTGAATGAGAAAAAAAGCTATCTAGTCTGAGATTTTAGAGACAAACCTCTGAACACCTTGTCGATGCACTCCTTGCGGACAATTCAACTGCACTCCTTGTAGGAATATTTCTCAGATAGAGAAACAATTGAAAATCATTCTCCTTACTCTCCATCTCTCATATTTCAAGCATTCAACAAGAAATCATTCATACATAGCATAAAAGCAATTGCATGACAGAAAGAGTAAAACATTCAAGAGAATAACATTTAAAAATCCATACACAGAGAATATATGAACACCATGAATCTGAATCACAACTTCTTTATATTAATTCAGAACTTTTGTACATGGAGTCTGCTACACAACTCTCTGCTTCTCCTCTATTCTCTCTTCTCTGTTAATCTCTCTCTAATGTTACAATGATACAAGTGAGGGTGTCTATATCCGTTTTCCCTCCTCTCCTAAAACTGTCAAATCTAGGAATTCAATTTTACCTACTTACATAAATGCCTTCTACCTACTATGGATGATAGTGGATCGCTCAAGGTCCTATACAATGTATAAGTACGCCTCTTCTTAACTATCGTATTTAAGTTTGGCGCATCCAATTCTTCAAAAGTTTTTAAACATTTTTATCATGTGCTCAAAATGTGCTACGTTTGTCCCACGCTCGCTTGATATTGGCGATGCTCCTGCATTAGTAGATCACAGGAGGGTCGAGACAATTTTCATTAAATGATGACCTAACTGCTATAACAGAGCGAACCAATAATCTCCCTCTTGAACAACTAAAATTGAGTTGTCGGAAGTTTAGTAGCTGGAGGGGGCAAGCATGAAAAAAACCCACATTCTCGATTCACCCATCACTGGCTGCCAATACCATAACCACCAAGTCGCCCTCTATTTTTGTGCAAGATGCAGTGCCGGATTGGGTACCGAAACAAGTGTTGGAAGGAGTGTCAAACTGAGTGTCGGAAGCAGAAACGTGGTGCGTTTTCATGCTGTAACACCAAAAAACGTAAATCATATCCTTGGAAGCATAAAACCATGATGAATTATACTCAATATAATCATTAAACATGAATCATACATACCTAGTGTCGATCATACTGTTTTAGCATAAAATTATTCAAAAATATCCTTCAAAATGTGAAAAACATATATGTACATTCAGAAAAAAGTGTCTAATAACTGTCATAAATTGATCATATCTTGGGCCCAACACGGATCATTGCCACAAAATAATATGTATTTTCCATTTCCTGGTCCTCCACAACCCATTGCTCCTCCACAAGGACAACCACACGTTGGGGTTAACTTTGTTCAGCCCTCTCCCATTCATCAATTTCAAAATTTTGAACAACTGAATACGGAAAATCCATCCCATCAGTCGAATAATGGAAAAAAAAGGAAAAAAAATGAAACAATAATAACCCAGGACGAGGGGGAAATAACCCCCAACAAAACCAACATGTTGGGGGAAACCAGAATCAGGGGAACCAGAACCCCCAAGGGGGCAATAACAACAAATGCTAAGGGAGGCACAACAACAACCTCCGGACAAACTTCCCTTGTGCCCTTTGCGGTGAGCATGGTCATTATTCTCACCATTTCCCCCAAATCATTGGTTAATGGATGAAATATTCCATGAATGCGCCACGTCCTCCAGCGTCACCTGCCCCTCAGCAGGCCCTACAACAGTATTTGCAGCAACCAGCCCCGGCGGTGTTGCAAAACCCTATTCCACATCAAGGTGTCATGAATAATCAACAAGAAGTACACCCTACCCCACCACAGATGGGACAGTATCAAAACCCTAGGAATCCTACGAATCACACTATCCTTCTCACTAATGAAGAAGAGTTCCTTCTACAAATGCGCAATTGTCAATATAGTGCATCCCCTGAATCTACTCCCACCACTTCGGCAACAATTCTAGTTACAATCGGACCACCTTTGATGATTCCACACCCTAACAATGAACCACCCCTTCATATTCCTCGCATGCCATGATGATGGAATGTCAAAAACCCTCAGGCTAGTGTAGCATACAATTACAGTCTAGTCGATGACTTGGTGCAATCTCATGCAACCATGTTAGTCTTGGAAGTCCTCCAAACCTGTCCCATTCAACATAAATCATTGCTTTCCACCTTGGGGGCAGTTGACCCTACTAATACCAGACTCATCACATTTGATATCGATAGTGGAAAACCTCGTCTCCTCACTTTGGTAGCTTTCCAAATACCAGTCAAAATTCAGAACATCACAGTTCATCGATTCAACATTGATGAAGGTGCATCCACATGCATCATGTCCAAAACTGTATTGCGGAAACTTGGCTCCCCCGAGATAATACCATCTGCCATCACTTTGAGAGCTTATGATGGACAACCATCCTCTCCTGAAGGGATCTTTCAAAATGTCCCCATTGAACTCAGGGGCAAAGCCATTCTCATTGGCATTGAGGTTATTGATGCCCGACTCGATTACAACATCTTATTTGGACATAGTTAAATGTACGATATGAAGGTTGTGGCCTCTTCTTTGTTTATAACATTGATGTTCCCCCATAATGGGAAGATCATCACCATCGACCAAGTTTCACATTACTAGCCCAACCCTTCCTCCAACATCGATAACATCCTACCTCTTGTCCAAACTAATCCTGACGCCTACCCACTCATCGAGATGGGCCTAGAAATTTTCAAGGACCCATCCTTGCTAGGGACATACCATGGAGCACCACTGCTCATACATCCCTCAGCACAAGTGTTTTTCATATCTTCCGATGGAATGGAAACTAGAGACACCATTCCTCCCACCAAGGATTCTTCACTCCCTAACGTCCCACTAGTCGTAGAAACCCTACCTTAGGAGCCCCCTGAGAACCCTTCAACACCACTTGTTCCCGGTTTCACTCTCCCCCAGGGTCACATCCTAGTTTGGGAGACATTCCTCCAAGCCATTACACAAATCCCCTTCTTCTACCCCCCACAGGGCATACAAGCTTTCCAAGTAGCCGCAACGCTTACCCTTCCTAACATGGTGCTTGATATTCCGGTTTGGTATCTACACCCACCTGAGATGGTTCCTTAACCATCCCTCCCTCCCCAAACTGAGGGAATCCCAATGCAAATCCCAGTCCTAACTTCGACGACACCACCCTCCTCCCCACTGGCCAACACCACTACCACATCTAGGGGAAAACGGAAGAAGAAAGATCCCACCGCTCCACTTCCTCCCCTAGTTCAACCTCCTTGCACACTATGCAAGAAAGAAGGACATGCCACCAATAGATGTCCCTCTCTCCCCGAGCTACACAATTTAATCCAACTCCCTTGAGCAACCACACCACTCGTCACTTCATCCAACACACCTAGTACTACCACCGCATCCCCTACTACAGGTAGTAAAGGGCTGCAAACCAAATTCGTATGTGCCATCTGTTCAGAGTATGGTCATTACACCCACCATTTCCCTGTGCTACCTCAGTTTCGACAGACGCTAATGACAATTCACCAGAGCTTTCAGCAAGAACGCCCTCCATCTATATCATCAAGCACTCGATTCACTGACATCCATTATGTCACAACCTCAGTCAACGAACATATGAGATGCCCTTGCTCTCTTTGTGAATCACTTGATCATTTCACATACTAGTGTCCTACGATCATTGAATACATGCATCGCCAAATGGCCCTTATTCAAAATCCTCCCAACCCCTCACTTCCTGCGATACAAGTGATTCCCCCTACTCTCCCTCCAGATATTGTTCATATTCTCTCTCCTGAGCCTGAGGCACTTCCCACTCCTCCATGGTTCATGGAAAGTCTATATGAGGATTTTTCCCCAAATCCCCCCAATTCTCCGGTTCACTTCCCCATGGATATCTTATGATCGACCACAATTTTTAACCCACAGTATATTGAACCATTGCAACCTCCTTGTGTCACCCCCTCTACATCTTCACCACCAGAAGACCATCACATGGTGACAGTCACCAATGTCACTCCCTTGGATCCCCTATATTCTCGTTAGTTCCACTGCAACAAAGACATCCTCAAGGAATTGACTACCCCCGATTTCCCATGGAATGCACTCCATCATAGAGCACTCTTTCTCTCATAGGAAGCCTTTGAGCTTCCTAGCCAAGATTCCATATACGCAATCGAAACTAAAGATCTTATCCCATCCGGGCATATAGACTGGTTCAACAACCCTATCCCTTGCCCCGATGCTTTTGAAGAAGGCAACATGGCCAACATTTCCCCCATTGTCAAAATTGATATTTCCACCAAACCTGGAATCATAGAAGAAATCACCATTGGCATTGCATGCTCCCCTAAAGAACTTTCATCTTACAAAACTCTCTTCCAGGAATACTAGGACATTTTCTCCTGGTCATACATAGATATGCCCAACCTTGATCCTTCTATTGTCAAACATTGTATAGACACATGGCATGATATTACACCTGTACATCAAAAGAAACACCCACTACACCCATCCAAAGCAACGGCCATCAAAGATGAAATTGACAAATTACGCGTTGTCGGGTTCATATACCCCATCGCATATATGTCATGGGTCTCCAACCCTATCCCTGTTAATAAAAAATAGGGCACTATTCACGTTTGCATTCACTTTCGCGATCTCAATCACGCCTGTCCCAAAGACAACTTCCCAACACCTTTCATCGACCAAATTATCGATGATTGTGCCAGCCACGAGGCCTTGTCCTTCATGGACGGGTTCTCTGGCTATAATCAAATTCAGATTCATCAAACAGACCAGTACAAAACCGCATTCACTACCCCTTGGGGTACTTTTGCCTATCGTGTCATTCCAATGGGTTTTGACTTACGTTTTTCATGATCTCGCACACATCATCCTCACCTACTTGGACGACCTCACCACTCGATCCAAGAAACACATTCAACATCTAGATGACTTACGAGTTGTCTTTCAACGGTGTCGTCAATACAATATCTGCTTTAACCCCCTCAAGTGTGTATTTTGTGTCACTGTTGGATGCCTTCTTGGGTTCATCGTTTCCCAATGCGCCATAACAGTAGACCCCCTCAATGTCCAATCCATCACAGAAATTTGACCACCTTGTAATTTATGCCAACTACAGAGCCTACAAGGCAAAGCCAACTTTTTGCAATGCTTTGTCCATGATTACACCTCTCGCGCACACGTTTCCTTCTCTTGTTGCGTCATGATATCCCATTTCAATGAAATGAACATGCGCAAACCACTTTTGATGATCTAAAAGTGGCACTCTCCAATGCCCCTTTGATTAGTCCACCCGACTATGATCACGACTACACTCTCTACTTATTAGCCTCCATCGTCTCAGTAGCAGGAGTCCTCGTCCAACTAGGGGATGATGGTTGTGAGCATGTAATTTACTACATCAGTAAAAATCATTCAGGGCCACCCCTTAAGTACAATCACGAAGAGAAAATATCCCTTGCATTTGTCCTCGCAGTCCAGACACTACGCCATTATATCTTTCTTCGCACTACCAAAGTCATGGCAGATTCCAACCCCATGCAGTACTTTCTTAGTCATCAAAAAATCAATAGAAAATTTTCCCGATGGATCATTATCCTTAAAAAGTATGACCTAGATTTTTCAACTCCCAGGAGCAAGAAAGAGCTCATCCTTGCCGAACTCATTACGACATTTCCCTCAAATACCACCAGTTCACCTGTCAATACAAACTTCCCCGATGAACACCTCTTCTACATCCCCTCGGATGACCCCTGGTAGGGCGACCTCCTCGTCTACCTTCACACACATAATTTTGGAACCCATCTCTCCTGATATGATCGTCGACGTATTCTCCATCATACCCCTCAATATCTCCTTATCAGTGACATTTTATATCAACGAGGGGTCGACACCATACTCCATCAATATTTGACCATCAACGAAGCCGACAGAGTTCTGAATGATTGCCACAGTGGCGCTTGCGGTGGTCACCTCTCGAGAATGTCCACCGCCCAAAAAATCATTTGAGAGGGCTACTTCTAGCCCACATTGTTTCACGACTGCATTCACGCTTTGAAACGGTCTGTCAAATGCTAGCTTTATGCCAACAAATCATGAGCACCACCCGGTCTTCTACACCCAGTCATAATGGTCGGCCCCTTTTGCAAATGGGGCATTGACTTCATGACTTGCAACCCTCCATCTAGCAATGGACACAAGTCCATTGTCATGGAAGTCTATTACTTCACCAAGTGGGCCGAAGCGATGCCTATTTTCAACAACACCGTTGACACCACAACACATTTTTTCTTTAATCACGTCATTTCCCTCTTCGGAGTACCACTACAACTAGTCTTCGATCATGGAAAACACTTTCAGAATGAGCTCTTTGTCAAACTTTCCTCAAAGTTAGGCTTCTCTCACGAGTTCACCTCACCCTACTACCCTCAGTCCAACGGATAGGTAGAGGCGGTCAACAAGGTCCTCAAAACCATGCTGCAGCGTATTGTCAACAAACATAAGACCAATTGGCATCATATGTTGTTTTCAATGCTATGGGCTTATTTCACAGTAGTTAAAAATTCCACTGGTTTTACACCATTCCATCTCGTCCATGGGGTTGAAGCTACTCTCCCCACTGAGTGAGAAATTCCCACTTTACGCATTGTCGTCGAGCTTTTACCTAACACTGCTCAAATGGAGCAGCGCTTGCTGAACT
>JZKD02S1982356.1:0-16748 GCA_000966675.3 Picea glauca
TGTTTTCAAGTGAATTTTGAGGAATTACTTAGCATGGCTTTGGCTAGGAAGAGGCATGAGTTGGCCTGATGCCAGGTAAACCTGTATGGTGCATTTTAGGGTTATAACAGATGCCACATGGAACCATCCAGACACGCCATATCACCATAGCATATGCGGGCCCATCCAATCTGATTTGGACACTTCAAGTTGGGAAATTTTGGCACTTCGGCCTTTAAACCTCTTTCCTACATCCTCAAGTTTTTCCCGGGGTCCCAAAGTTCCAGACTCCCAAAGAGGGTCCCACGCGTGTCCCTATGATGGTAAATTAAGGATCATCTTGGGATTTATTTAACCTTGGTAGTTAAGTAATCTCCGGTCTTAGGCTATATCCCAAGTTACGCTCTACTTCAAACTCCCGAAGTCCTGAAGGTCGAAGTCCCAAAGTTACATGGACTATCAATTTGAGATCCTTTGGGATCCTTCTTAGTCATTCGATCGGGAACAATGGAAGGATAGAATAAGGAGGAGTGTGGACCAATAGCTTCATTTTCTCACTACTTCATGACCTCCTCGACTGGTAATACTTTGAAGAGGTTGAAGGATTTGGGGTGATATGAGCCACGAATTCACGAAGTAGTGAAATACCACTGACTGTTTGATGAGGTAGTTGGTTCGGTGATCCATATTTTATGAGCAGAACAAAATGAATATAGATTATTATCAAAATATGTTTAACACAAAATAACATATATACAACAAAATTTGTTTCTATTCAATAAGGAAATAAGCTGAAACTATAAAATGCAACGAAAAACAAGCTTGATAGAATGGTGGCGGCTTGTCTCTGAGAAGAGATGTGATGGCTACGCTCATTCACAAGAAGATGATTAAAATGAGGCTCTCAAGGCCTTTTTACAATAAACAAGAATGTCAAAAACCCTATACATCCAAAAATCTAACCCTAGGAGATGAAGCACCAAAAGTCATGTAGGCCCCGTTTGGGTAAGTTAGTACATCAACTTCCCGTGGTCGTAACTTTTGCATACGATCTTCATTTTAGGAGCACGATAGCCCATTGGAAAGGTCAATACGAGGACTACATGTGGAGATCCCTACACATGTTGATTGTGGTGAGCCCTAAAAACGTTGTTTAGGGCCTCAAAACAACCCTAGAAGTCAGGGACCCGAAAAATAGGAAAAAAATGTCGAACTGGAAAACTGCTAAAATGAGCCAGTTGGAATAGGTCGGAGGCCAGATACGTCCATCTAGATCAATCCTCCCCCCTTAGGAAGAAATGGTCTCCATTGCGTTGAGTTCCACCATTAGATGAGGAAATTTCTGTTGAATTTGGCCCCGGGTGAGCCACTTGCCTTGGTGCAGGAGCTGCCTTGCTTTGACAACTCGATAAAGCTAGATCCTTTGCTGGCGAGTTCCCTTGACCTGTTTGTCCACAATATGATCACTGGATTCCTATTCTATGCAGTCATGGTTGATCTCTGTTGGTTTCGACTGTTCTGCTATCTCTAAGGTGTCCAATAATGGTGGGAAATAAGGTTGAAGGAGATCCACATTGAACATTGGGTGCAGGCCAAGGAAAGGAGGAATGTTGAGCTCAAAAGGAATGTTGGCATCCATATGGATCATTCGAGTTTATTATATGTCGTCGATCCATAAGAGGACTACGACGATGATTATACCATAGATCTTTGATCATGATCAATGATGTAGAAAGTCTTCGTGACTGAGGAGTTGGTCAGGGTTTAATGAGAAGGTGGATCCCACGATAGCGAATCAAAAACCTCCAGTTGTCATTCAGGCCATCTGGTAATCGTGTCAGTAGGTTTCCTTTGGAAAGATTGGAGTGTTGTGAAGTTTAAATATCCCGAAGTTCTGGACCTCTGAAATCTTGAAGCCTAGAAGGCTTAGCTCCTTTTTTAGAGTAGCAAAGGGTTCCAGGGTTTTGGTCATATGGGACATTTACAATCCCTCGAGGGCTACACTCCTAAATCTTACTCAAGATTTGGTTAAGTTCACGAACTCAAGCCTATGGTCACTTGAAAGAATGTTTTGAAGGAAGCGCCTTCCATTTACATGACTCAAATTCTATAACAGGAAAAGAGATTTCGACGGGTGAACAGGTTCATGACAGTGATGTAGAGTCTGCCTCGACTCTATATTCACAGATTTTATCCTTGGACAATCTTTTGGAGGATTAACACACACACACACACACACACACACACACACATATATTTATACAGGGGGTCACTCGTTGTTTTCCCCAAAATAGTTTAAAAGACATTACTATTAGTCCTCCTTCGCCAAACAGGACTAAACATAAATGCATTAACATACTGTGATATTTAAATTATACTTCAAACTTGTCAGGCCACAAGGCCCTCAAAGTTACTATTTTTATCATTCAACAAGATAAACAAATTATACTATAATTTAGCTCAAAAAACTCATATTATAATAAAACCAATCAATACAATATAAATTTAGAATCATACTTATCTGAAACTTGGAAATTAGTTGGCAACTGCTAAGAGGGCTTCCCTTTTCCACCCAACCATAGGCACAATTTCTCTTGTAGTATTCCTCCATTGGCCTCTTCCTAGCTAGATCATGATGCAATGAGAGAGATTTTGCTTTTTTTTCTAAGCAAGGGACAAAGGCTACTCTCATTTTTCCCATAGGAACCCAACAGTCCAGTTTTCTATCCACCAAGAAAGGGAGTCTGTCATGATCACTCATTCAATCACTACAACTCCATTTATCAGTTGGATTAGAAAACACTGTACATTCTCTCTTGTAACGAGGACAACTTAGTTTTCCCGTTCTTCTTTAGAACCAAAGAGCCGCATATGCTCTTCTCTTTCTCTGAATGGTCCTTAGACCCATTCGTTTGTCTCCTCCTCTGCTCCCTGCCCACGATTTTTCCTTTCTTTTTCTTTCTTTCCCCCAACAATATTTCGTGGGTCAGATCAGGAAGTTTCCAGATGGTACTTTGCCCATCTCCTCATTAACTCTTGAGGAAGACTTCCCAATTACCAGCCTGGCTGCTAGTTAAGTTTTCTGGGCTAGAAGACTATTCCGGGTCTGTGCAATTTATATCCAACAGAGTATTGTCCTCGCGGGGGTCATATCACCATTACTAGTTGAACCCTTATCATCTCTCTCACGCATCATGATCTATACTGACAACCCTCTTTCAGAAGTCAAGCCACAATTTCCTTTTATTTAATAACAAAATATATGCATTACCTTCTATGGCAAGGTTCAATGTTTTCCCAACATTCACATGACAGATCTATCCCTAGTCTTGGTCATAATAATAATAATAATATTTACAAATTGGGGAAACCAAGGGGTGTTACATCCTTGCTAAGTGAATCCAACTTTGGAGTTGCACTAGTTTCTACCTGGCCCGCCAATGCAATCAACTCGTCGATCAAAGATCCCATTTGAGTGTTGATCTCACCCATCTTTCCCAAGATCTCTCAGCACTGTGCAAAACATTAATCCACAGATTCCATCTCAATCCTACAAGTCTCTTCATATGTTATGTCCATCTCTTGGGTCAAGTCGTCCCCTTAAACACATTGTGCAATTCTACTTGCATGTGCACCAAAGGTTGTCTTGACTCAACACTGCACCATCATTCAAATACCCAATGCTTTGACTGTCTACTCAAACAAGACACCAGCATTGTGTTTCCTCAACTCACGTCACACCAAATCTGCGGACACACCAACACGATCAAGTGCTTCACGACTCTTTGCATGACTTGCTGTCACATTTGGAGTCTTCTGCCCATCCAATGGAATGCCCAACTTCTCAACGAGTTGATCCAAAAACCCCACTTTGTTCAAAAACTTCTTTGATACCAATTGTCACGAGGGTGATAGTGGTGAAGAGCACCAAATGTTTCACCAAACCTTCTTCAATGTCTGTGACGACAACCTTTGATACCATTTGTCATGCGCTCACAGTCTCCCAGGGGAAGCAACTTGACTTAGCCAGGGGTTTTACAGGTACTATGAAGTAATATGAGTTTTTTTTGTAGCCGAACCACAAACATGTTCATGTTGCAACCAATCAACAATTATTTTATAAGGAAGCACCACTCCCTTGTGGTTACGCCCCATTGACATAAGGATCATGGTATATTGAAACATAAGATTCATAGTAGAAAATTTTCATATTTTTTTCCCAAAGGCAATAAAAAAATCATAACTTAGTTGTCAACAAACAATGAGGACAATCATCATTAATTAATATCCATGTCACCTGAAATGACTCACTAGTGCTCTATAGAGGGTAGACTTTCTCTCCTATTAGATACCTTTAGATCTTCGGCCCTTAACCTATTTCATTATATGATATTTATGAACTCAATATTTAAGTAGAAAAAAATTAGACGTCTTTAAAATTTTCTAACATTTTGGAGATATTTACAAGTACCACAGACCCACAAATTTGATCAACCCTGGTCAACATTCATGGTTTAAATCTCTATAAAGAACATATGCAGCTTCAGTGAGCCTAATGGTTAAGAACATGTGTTTCCTCTTAAGAGATCACAAGTTCAAATCCAGAGGGGGTAGGGTATATACCCTTGGCGGAGGGGGTCCCTTGTCCCACCAACAAGGGGGTCTCATACACCAATAGATTATTATTATTATTATTATTCTCAAAGAAAACCATTAATGCTTTTTATCATTAATATTTTTTTTATTAAGGTTGTTATCATGATGACACAAGTCGACCAATCCTTCTCATATGGTGAACATTCTGCGTTTTACCTTTGTTTAACAATGTCTGTTATTTTAATCTTTGTTCTTGCGATGACCATTGACCAAGGCCGAGTTATCTACAGAAAAAAGGCAAATTTATCGTGGACTCGAAGTCACGATCCTGAAGGACAGATGGCCCTCCGCGACTTTTACTGAAGTTGCTTAATACGGTCACTGGTCAGAGATAGGATGAAGCTCGCCGCGTGAGCGTGCGCGGACCGTAAGTTTCACGGAAAGGAATTGAATCGAATGCAAGACTTTTCTCTTTTGACTGAATTTCCTTTATATTGTTCTGTTATATTGCACTCCATAAGTTCACCAGTCCCTCGCTCTTCCATAGAAGAATAAAGGGAACCCTGAAAAATAACAGTACAGTCAGTTTGGAGGAGAAACAAAGATTTCTGCGAACAACTGGTGATTTGGGTGCAGAAAGAAACAAAACGATGAATCCAGCGGCTGCGTTGTCGAGGTCGTTGTCTGGGAAGCATCTCTCCTTCCGCAGCAATCTTCACGGAGTGAATCATCATCACGCTGCCCCTGCTCCTGCTGCAGCAAGAAGTGGCATAAGAAGATTATCAGACAGCCTGTCTTTTGGGTCCCGTCTCAATTATGCCCAGGAAACAGAATGCGAAAGTAATTGCATCCTCAGCGAAGGGCAATTTGGATTTGATTATGCGAAAGAGCGTTTGGAGAAGAGGCAGATGTTCCTCCGCAGCTACCACTTCACCAGCAAGGCCGAGGAGGCGAGTATGCGTAATAGTAGYAGTACTCTCTCTCAGAAGGGGAGGGCTTGTCTCTTCAGAGTCAGAACGGCCTTATGGACGGTTATCGCCTGCAGTCCCCCGCGCGCCGGATTTGTACGCATTCGTGGACATGCGAACCCGTCGTCGTCCCAGTTATGTGGGCAGTGATGGTAGTATTTTCCAGGAACAGACGCCCCAATTATACTGCCTCTCCTTTCCGATTCAGGACTTACATAGAGAAATGTACTAATGAAATGATCTCTCTGTCACTGCATCCCAAACAATTTAACATATGGGATGGGGTAGAAACAGAGGATGTTAGTTTTCTGGAGTGACCTTTTACAATGGATAAAAAGGCCACACCCCAAATTGGAAGGACTTCTGATTATTAGTGATCCTTGCATATTTACTTAATAATCTATTGATCTTTTTCTTTTAGCACATCTAGTTCACACCTCATCATATTTTTTTTTTTTTAACAATTACTTACACTGATTTTGACAATTACTTACACTACAAAGGTTGACACCCACTCATATTTATTTAATTAATTTTTTTAACAATTACTCAAGAAGAGATTCAAGTTTTCACATTAGTATTGTCATGGTCATTTTCATGGGATTTGAAGATAGGTGAATGGATTAAAATCAAGGGACAATAAAAGTTTTGAGGGCGCTGAATCTATTTATGTATTTAAAACTGCAATTTCAACATCAAAAAATTGTAATTTGATAAAAAATTATGTAATCAGATTTTGGTGCTAATTGCTAGAAAAAGTCCAAATCATATAACACTAGCACAACCACTCAAAACCGTGGCTGATGAACGCCTAAAGGCGCGGACAGAAAATGAAATGCATAGCCAGAAAATGAAATGCACAACCAGAAAATGAGCGTCCACAGCCAACACAACCAGTGTGCTAAATCCAAAATTTAATCATTTAAACGTGGCAATCATATAGTGCTACAATAATTTCTTAATATGATTAGGTAAATGTTAAAAGGTAAACAAGTTAACAGATGCATTCAAAAATACAAGGAAGTTATGAAGAAGAAATCACATTCATTGATTTAGGAGGACAACTAAGAATATGCCAGCATTTTCAATTGTTAGCCATCAGATTAGAATTTTAGATTAAAAGGTGATTAATTGTGCTCATTGGCAATAGGTGTACGCCTTTCCTTTCAACGTAATTAACATTTAGACTTCTTCATTCTCATTTCTTGGTGACACCATAATTTCTCTTTAATCTAGTAGTCACATAGTCCTTTAATATCATAAATAAATGTTAAGAAGAGTTGCATGGTTTGACTCCTTTTGAATTCTCATGGAACAACCTTCTTATGCTATCCTCTCTTAAGTCTCAAGTGACTATCATCATAATTCTAAATCATGCTAGGTAACCTTTTTTCCTTCAAGTTAATTGTCTTATGCTTATAAATTGGGTACCTAATTATAACTTTATGCTCAATGAGTAAAAGTAAAATCTCACCCTCTAAGAGAAGAATGAGATAGGAAGTATTAGTTTTAATTTTAAGATTATGAACTGTAAAACACAACACTTTTGGATGGAATGAATTAAAAAGTGGAAAAACTCAACCTTTTTATTGAGTCTGTGTTTTTTGGTCAGACAAAATTATATTTTAATTAACTTTTTTTTTTTTAAATTTTAATGATTTGAATTTATTTAAAATGGATTAATACTTTTAAGGTCAATTTGATTAAACAAAATTATATTTTAATTAACTTTATTTAGATTTTCTTAAAATAGATTAATACTTTTAAGATCAATTTAATAACCAAAATTTTAAACAAAAACAATCTACAGAATAATTAAAACTAGCAGAATGAAGCGAGGAGGAAAGCCAACGCGGCTAGGGCCGAAACCCTAGCCGCCTCCGGTCTGGATTTTCGTCTGCAGGAGCTCGGATCCATCTGTAGCAGCCGATCAGAGCGTCCCTCCTGCAACTTGCACGTCAGAGCATCCCTCCTGCGATTTGCAGCGGCTAGAACGTCCCTCTTGCGATTTGCACGTGGTTTTGAGCAGCGGTTGTACCTCTGTGTTTTTCTTGTTTGTAGGTGGCCACCGCCTTGCTACGATGGCCCCAAAAACGATTGCCGAGATGGAAGAAGACCCTCAGGAAGCATTCAAAGCATTAGTCTGCTCAGCAGGACCTAAATCCAAGCCTTCTATCTCATCTAAGTTTGTTAAGAAGATGGAGGAGATCCCTTCGCTGGAGCTATCTCCAGAGGAGCCTTGCAACCTTGCCCTCCTTCTAGTAGAAAACACCCTCATCGGTAAGTTTACGGGGTTATGGCCCAGCCCCAAAACGGTGGAGGCATGGATGGATGATCGTTGGAAGTCACTGATACAGGGAGAAGTCTCTTTGTGCGCAGTAGGCCGGGTTTTTTTTGTCTTCAGTTTCTCGAGGACAGAGGATCGTGATCTAGTTTTCAGATCTGGACCCTATTTCATGGGGGCGAGAGGGCTATTCTTAGCCCCCTGGACACTTGACTTCAATCCCGGAGCCGAAATCACCGCAGCCCCTGTTTGGGTTAGACTGCCTCATCTTCCCTTGCATCTTTGGGGGAGAATATCTCTGGAGGACATTGGAAACAAACTTGGGCGTTTCCTGGACAGTGTGGAGCCGAAAGGGGATCAATTTACCTGCGCTCGAATTTGTGTTGAGGTTAACCTCGAGAAAGGCCTTCCGGAAGCCATTAAGCTCTCCCTGGGGGAATGGTTCCATATCCAAGAGCTGGACTATGAGAAGATTC
Source organism: Picea glauca (assembly GCA_000966675.3). Taxonomy (NCBI): domain Eukaryota; kingdom Viridiplantae; phylum Streptophyta; class Pinopsida; order Pinales; family Pinaceae; genus Picea; species Picea glauca. Next base: position 8,304 of record JZKD02S1982356.1, read on the forward strand.
CTTTTAAGTGCCTTCAGTGCCATGCTTATGGTCATTTCGCAAAAAGATGCCCCAAAGTCTCTGGGGAGCCGGGACCAGTCAAAGAAGATGATTTTCAGCCAGTTTCTAACAGACGAAGGCAGCCAAGGCGAAAGGTCCCACTACCCCAGGCTCCGAAGGCCACTCATTCAGCAGAGGCAACTCTAGAAAATAAAAACAGCTTTGATGCGTTGAAGGAAGATGAAGCCCTAGATCCAGAAACAACAGAAGTTACGAGAAATCCTCCGACAGGCGAAAGCTTTTCGGATACCACCCCTCCAGAGTTAGTAGCAGCGAGAGAAATTAGGGACTCATTTCCGGAGCCACATGCCCCTGCAGGTCTAGTTGTTTCAACCCCCTCTAGCGGCTCGGTGGAAACTTCTGACACTGAAGCCATTTCAGTTCCGTCTCCACCCCTTACCCGAGGGAGAAAGACCAACAAAGCACGCAGAGAAAAGGAGGCTGCCTCCAACATTTCTTTAGGTTCTCAGATAAAGCTGGATCCCTTTTTTAAGGGGAAAGTCTCATCCTCCTAGGTTTAATTCTTTGCTTCTGTCTCCTATTGTGCTCACAATTTGTGAGAATTTACTCATGTATGCACTTTTTGTCATATTCTCGACTTAGCTCAAGAAGTAAATGGGATTGTACTCCCCAATTATTCAAAAGAAGGTTGGCAGCACTGTTAGAGGTCACCAACCTTCTTCAGCTTTGTAATTCTCTAATTCTGGTTTGCCAGAAAGCCGCTTAATACATTCTAACCGTTTTTGTCAAAAAAAAATTTAATAACCAAAATTTTAGTTAATCACATAAAACTGTAACTTTTGAGAAAAATCCTATTAAATTTGAAAAATAAATAATTAAATTTATTCACTAAACTTACTTTCTATCATTCATTAATCCATTATAATAGTAATACACAAATCAAAAGGTAAATATCATCAAATTCCACATAAACTTTAACTTTCAATTTCATTATAAATGAATAAAGTAATAAAAACTTTATTTATTTGATGCCACTTGGAATATTACTTTATTTTTTTAAACGTTTACAAATTATTTTGAGAAAATCCTAAAATTAATGTTTTGAAATGGTATAATATGAATATATATTTTAATCTCTACAACTAGCTCAAGTGGTCAAAAGTAACATTTGAGATCTTTCTCTTAAAGTTGGGAGTTCAATCTCTTGATCCCCTGAGGATTAGGTTTCTAAAATACTATGAAACTTTTTTGTAAAGTGTTTTATTTAGAAAAAAATAATATAAATATTTAAAAAATATTTTATATTTTTAAATTAATTTATGTAATACTTATAAATTAATTTTGTTTTTTATTCTCAAGAAAGAAAGTCTTATAATTTTATTTATAAAAAATAAATTGCATTTAACACTTAATGATGTATGACTTTACAAAGTCTGATTACACAAAAATGACATAATTCCGCTCTAAATGTTCATAAGAGTTCTTCCAAAACATAGTTCATTATATACTTACATATTAAGCATCATCATAACTTTCCAACTTAAAAGGTCCTATACACTCATCTAAGTTTGAATTTAAAAAATTCTTAGAATGGTGGGAAAGATAGATTGTACTAAAACCAAGGATCATGAGTGAAAATTGTGTGATGACCATTCTATTCCTATGAAACTAATCAAACACCTTGATCTAGTTCAAGCCCTTCTTTACATAAAACATCCATGGCCACATTCCTATCCCTATATATAAGAGCAAATGTTATATGAGTAAACACTGACTATAGTTTCCAAACATAAAGAAATAGAGCCCTTCTTTACATAAAACATCCATGGCCACATTCCTATCCCTATATATAAGAGAAAATGTTATATGAGTAAACACTGACTATAGTTTCCAAACATAAAGAAATAGTAGCTAGAGTGAATATTCTCAGAGAAAAATCCCACCTCATCCACTTTATAACAAGTAATGAATCCCCGAAAATTTGAATATATAATACTCCATGTTCTTGAGCAAGACTTAAAACCAATTTGTGTGCCATAAGTTTGGAGAAATTGTTTGATCTATGAACCACTCCAGATTTGAAAGAAATATTATCAGAAACTGAGAGGTGAAGAATCGCCCCTACCACCCCCTTCGCTCCATAAAAGAAATCCCAAGGAAAACCTCTATTAATTTATTCCACAACAGATTGTTTGATATTTTGCTTTATGTGTATCTAAGGAAAGATAGATCAAATATTTAGTCCTTGTACTATACATTTTAAGGGTAAAGAATCCGTATCTTCAAACAACTTTTAATTTTTGACTTACCAAACTTCCCAAGCTATATTTAAAGGAAGTGCCCTATATCTTCTCGTTTCAATGTTCATACACTAATTTAGAAGAACCTCCTCAATGGAGTTTCCTACCCATACATTTTTCATACTTGTTATTGTTTCCACTTCTGAAGTTGAAATCTGGAACCTTCTATAAGGTGGATGTGGGCAAGAGGACATGATTCCTCGTGATTTATGGATAAATGATAGTGTTGTTGTGATATTTTTGTTTTATTGAGCGACCTTAGGGATCAATCAGATCTGGAATGATCCAATTCTCTTATTGTTCACTGTTTAAAATGTAAGCCTACGAGCATTGTCAAGGGAGAGGCCACACACAATGTAAAACAAGTTGAGAGGGAGACCTGACCCATTGATCTAGGAGGCTCCCCAGGTCCAGAAAATGCTCAAAAATGAAAGTTCTTGGAATTGAATGAAACCAATTCCATTGCGACCGGCTCATTGTGCTGATTCCGTCCATATATTTTATTTTTTCAAACGAACATTGTATGCAAGATTTATTACACTCTGACCGTTTTCTCAAACAACTAAAAAGTCAATAGTCAAACTGGAAAAAGTCAATGATGACGTCATCATGACATCACCATGTTGATGTAGCATAGTGACATGTGGTAGCATAATAGTGGGTTTTCTAGGCAGATGACAGATCCAATCAGAAGTGGACAAGTGGCACATTCTTGGCAAGTTGTTTGGTGCCCCGTGGCCCAGTCGTGGGCTGCCATGTGGCACCCCGTTGTTGGTGGTTATGTTAAAAAATTAATGGAGGTCATGGATCTTAACACCATGACCTGGTGGAGTAGCTAACGCTTTAGGAAACGACCAAACGCCAACGTGCCACAAGTGTTTCTTGTTATATGAATCACATTTAAATTTATTTAAAGTGCAAAGTATTGATATGTGGGGCAGAAAAGGTTTGGGGCTAAGCCCCAGCCCCATCCCATGGTTCTATTTTGGCGATGTGACCCAGGCGCTATTGTTTAAAACCACCAGCGCGAGAGGGAGACACGTACCACCATTTAAAGGGGCGTAAAATTAACACTTGCCCACCTTAGACTATGGGGCTATAACCGAGTGTTGGGTGCAAATTGAGGGCGCGGTCCCATGCAGAAGTGAGACATGACCACAATCCAGGGAGCTACACAAGTTTAGGGCCAATGCTTGACCATATTTACTCCATGTGACCACTTAAAAGGGGCGCTCACTTGGCTCTAGGGGGCTACTCTATGTATTATTAACCAAAAGTGGGGTTTTGCCTAATGTTTAGCCCATAATATATATATTTTAGGATTGTTTTGGCCATTTGGAGGGGGATTTGATTCCCAAAAGAGGCCATATCTTTAGGGAAAGTTGGGCTTCTCTTGTTGAGCCTAAAAATTATATAAACCCAGATTTTTGAGCCCGAGGGGTTACTTTTTGATGCAGGGATTTTGAGGAGCAACTTGTGTAATTTGGCCTTTTCTCATGTTTTGAGAGGCATTTTGGTCATGTTTTTGAGAGGAGGTTGATGAGGAATGTATGTATTTGAACAAGGAGGTCTTGTAAAATAGATCTGAAACATGTTTTGTAACAACAAAGAACCAATGTAAAGAGATCTTGAGCATTTGAAGAGCAATAAAGAGGTCCTCCACTTGGAAACAGACCTAGAGACGTAGCCAACGATTGGTGAACTCAGTTAACAAGTTCTTGTCTCTATTTGCTTTTATTGGTTGTTGTTCTCTTCTCTTAATTTGCAGCATGGTTTATAATGGATGAACTCTTTCATCATTAATGAGCATCAAGTAAAATTCATAATTTATATTCCGCAACAAATAGTAAAGTTTATGTATTTCGCATTCTTATCGATCCGATCCATAAAGTACATTAAAACTGAACTTGCAATTTGTCAGTAAAACCTATCATTTTTGGATCACCCATAGAATCCATATTAGTATGTAATCGAGCTCGATAAAATATAAGAGTGTATTTTATGTATCTGTGTCTTGATGTGTTTAAATATGTGCGTTGAAACTCTTTTGAATTAATATGTTGCATGTGTGTGATGAGAGAGGCCATGAGCGAGAGAATAGAGAGTTACAGGTTTGATGCATAGCGAGAGCATGTGTTATAGGTCAGAAAGGAAAGGAGAAGTCAGATTTTAAGTAGGAGGAATATCAACCATTGATCACTGAAAGGATCGACGATGATCTGAGGTCTAAATAATATCGTGGAGGCAGAGAGTTCGATAACTATCTGAGTTATAGATAGGTCAAAAGACACAGTTCAAGAAAGAACCAAAAAAACAACAACGATCTACTTGGAGTGACCCACATCGTCAAATAAATTAGGAACACATGATAGTGTTTTATTGGAGAAAGTTGTCCGAGTGGCCACAGTTTGTCGAAGCCAGATCTACTCGGAGTTTCTAGATCAATGGTGCAAATATACTCGGGGGAGTTAGATCAACCATCCTATAAGGGACACGTGGTGGTGTTTTATTTGAGAGAACTATCAGAGTGGGATGGATCCATCTAAGTGAAGGTACTTGAAAACAATCCAATAAGATAAAGTATGAACCATCAGAGTGGATCATGTGCTATCAGAGTTTGTTTTCATTAGAGCTGAATTTCTCGGAGTGATTCACATCATTGGAGTCCGATGACGACACCGAGAAGAGGGAGTTCAATAATGACTTAGCGCTTGGGTTTTGGCTCATGGTTTTATGGAGATCCCTGCAAGACTAAAAGGTAATACCACTCATCAAAGGTGGTAAACTGCTTATGTGATAAGCACTTGGATGAGGAGTTGGTCATATGTGGTAAAGGAATGAGTGTCACTGATGTGTTGGGTTGTTATATTCTTTGCAGTGAAAGTCTAGTCAAGGTGAATCAACTAACAATCGAAGGTCGAGGTGGATCGCCAACAGGTCGAAGTCGAAGTGGATCGAAAACAAGTCAAAGGTTGAGAGAGTCGACCGGGTAAAGTCGAAGTCGAAGATATCGATGACAAGTCAACCGAAAAGAGGTCAAAGTGAGGGAATGAGATGACTGACTAGAGACCGAATGAAGTCTGATTGGTAGTCAATTGGTAAACTCGACTTGGAGTTGACTATAAAAAAATACTAGGATTTGTGGGATTTGAAGCCAATGATATGCATGGATCTGTAACTGTTTTTGGGTGCCAATATTTAGGTTTTTTCCTGTTGTAAAGCCTATAAATAGGCGTTTTGTAACACAGCAAAGTATAATCATAGAATGCACTTATGCAGGTTAATGCATATGTAATTGTAGGTTGTTGGTCATGCATATGTAAGCCAAATTGGCTACATGTTTTTTCTTCCATGGGAAAGAGAGTATGATGTCGATTGTAGTGAGAGGTTGAATGATAGAAAGAGATAAAGGTAGATTCTCTAGTAGAAAGTTTAAGTCGAAGGGTACAACTAAATCCCCGGTTCATTCGACACGGTGATGTTAGAAATGTGGTAAAGATGGACATTATAAAAAGGAATGTAAGTTGAAGGAAATCAAAGTTGATGCTGGATCGTACAAGAAACAGTCTACTGAGAGAAAGATGACCTCAGACAAGGGAGGTGATGTGTACCTGGCATCGAACAATACACAGTCGGATCAAGATTTTTGTTTGATCGAATCAAGAGCATCCTATCAAATGAAACCATATAAAGAATGTTTCTTTGAATATGAAATATATGATGGGGGTGATGTGTTCTTGGGGGACGACTCGACAACTAGAATTGTCGGATAGGGAAGTGTCCAAATAACACTACAGGATGGGAGGAAAAGAACCCTTCCATGTGTGCTACACATTTCGAGTTTGGAAAGAAACATGATATTTGTCAACAAGATGAGTGATGCAAGTCTGCATACTCTGTTTCATAACGATTCGTGCAAGATGGTCAAAGGTGTGATGGTCTTAATGAAATGAGTTCATATTGGTACCTTGTACAAGCTGTTAGAGAATGCTAACTTGACTAGATGCAACAACATTGTTTCTCCTGGAATCGACTTGACTATGACTCAACTCGACTCAATTTCGACACAACTCGACTTGACTCAAGGTATTTCGGTTCAAATCCACTCGAAAAGACATGATGCAATTGACCTAACTAGGCTATGACACAAGAGGATGGTACATATTGGAGAAAAAGGACTTCGAGCTATGAAAAAAAAAGGTATGGTCAAAGGTTTTCCTGAATGTGGTTTATAATTCAAGTTTTTTGAACATTTCATATATGGAAAACAAATTCGGGTGAGGTTCCCAACTGGAGCAACAAGGGAAAACGAGATTCTAGAACTGGTGCATAGTGATGTGTTTGGCCCTGTTACCATGCCTTCACTTGGTGCATCCCTATATTATGTCTCCTTCATAGATTATTTTTCCAAGAAGACATGGACACATTTCCTGAGGAGGAAGTCAAAAGTTTTCGAGAGATTTAAGGAATTTAAATCTCTTGTGGAAAACTAGACAGAGAAGATGATTAAAGTGTTGAGAACCGACAATGGTGGAAAATTCTGTGGAAAGGAATTTGATCAGTTTTGTAAGTAGTGTGGCATAGCACACCAGAATACCACACCATATACCCCACAACAAAATGGATTTTCTAAGAGAATGAATTGAATTTTGATGGATAAGGCAAGGAGCATGTTTAGTGGCACTGGGCTTGCATAATATTTCTAGGCGGAGGCAGTTGAGACTGCAAGATATCTGGTGAATATGTCTCCTTCATCGGTGCTAGTCAACATGACTCCAAATGAGGTATGGTATGGTAAGAAGCCTTGGGTGGCACATCTCAAATTATTTTCCTGTGATGCATTTGTACATGTTTCCAATGAAAAGAGGAGAAAGTTGGACAAGAAGGAAGTCAAATGTATTTTCATTGGACACAAAGAAGGAATGAAAGGATATAAGCTCTGGAATCATGCATCGATGATAATAATGTATATTTGAGATTTGTTCTTCAAAGAAGTCAGAGGTGAATCCGATCCTGAGGAAGTTGTTTAGAATGAGAATAATCTTGATACAGTGCAGTTTGAATTGAGAAACGAAGAAGATGATTCAGATGAGTCGAATAATTATGAGGAAGAGATGGAACAACTAACTCCAGTGGTAAGGATTTCATAAAGAGTAAGAAAACTAGTTGAAAGGTATTTTCCTCCTGACTTCCATTCCACATTCATGTTAACTCCCATCGACAATGAGCCCAAGTTGGTTGGTGAGGAAGTTGACTCAACAGAGGGTAAACTATGGAAGGATGCCATGGTCGAAGAGATGGAATCCCTGCACAAGAATGAGACATGGGATTTAGTCAAGTTACCTAGTGGAATAAAGCCCATTGGTAGCAATTGGGTTTTCAAGAAGAATGTGAATGCCGTAGGAAATGTCAATAAGTTCAAAGCTTGACTAGTAGAGAAAGGATATTCCCAAGTCGATGGAGTCGGCTTCGGCGAGATTTTTTCCGCTGTTACAAAAATAACTTACATTAGAGTACTAATGTCTTTGGATGCAACATTCGATCTGGAGATAGAATAGATGGATGTAAAGACAATGTTCCTACACAGGGACCTAGAATAAGAAATCTACATGAAATATCCTGAAGGATTTTTCATAAAGGGAAAGCAAGAGTTAGTATGCAAACTCGAAAGATCCCTTTATGGTCTAAATCAATCACCAAGGATATGGTACCATAAGTTTGACAAATACATCGTTAGTTTGGGATTTTTGAGAAGAAAATTTGATCACTGCATATTTTTCAAGGAGGAAGGTGGGTGTTTCATATATGTAGCTTTGTATGTCGATGACATGTTGCTGATTGGAAACAACATGGATGCAATAAAGGAGGTGAATAAGAAACTATTCTCCAAATTTGACATGAAGGATCTCGATGCAACTAACTTCATTATGGCAATGGAGATTAAGAGAGATCGAGCTGATAGAAATATATGGTGGACTCAAACGAAGTATATTGAAATAGTTTTGAAATGGTTCAACATGTAGGATTGAAAACTAGTGAAGGTTCCAATTCCTATGGGAGAAAGGATTACTATTGAATAGTGTCCAAATACACAAGAAGAAATAGAGGACATGAAACATGTTCCATATGAAATTGCGGTTGGTAT
>JZKD02S1982356.1:48690-62430 GCA_000966675.3 Picea glauca
CATGGATTTTGTAGGGGGTTTACCAATGACCAAAGGGAGTCATGATTATTTGTATGTTGTAGTGGATAGGTTCAGCAAGATGTGTATCTTTATGCCATGTAAAAGGTAGATCACTACTGAGGAGACTGCTAATCTCTTCTTTCAACATGTTTGGGTTCACTTTGGATTACCCACATCCATATTCTCGGATCGAGATACTCAATTCTTTTGGGACTTTTGGACTAGATTGTGGAGAATGATGGACACCAAATTGAAGAGGAGTACTACTTTCCATCCATAGATCGATGGACAGACAAAGGTGGTAAACCGAATAGTGGTACTTTTTCTTCGAGTCTACTACAACAAGCATCCCAAGTTCTGGGATGAATAGATACCCTTTGTACATCATGCGTACAACCGAGCTTTACATTCATCCATTCAGAGTTCACCTTTTGAGACATGTTTTGGGTACCTACCAAAGGTTCCTTTAGACTTGATGTACGGGAGAGATGTTGATGTAAATGAAGAACGAGCAGAGGACATAGCCCGCAATTTCATCTAGAGGATCCAACAGATACACCAGAAAGTTAGAAAATAGTTGGAGAAAATTCAAGCACAGTATAAATCTCAGCATGACAAGCACAAGGTTGATCATTAGTTCTAGGTTGGAGACCGGGTATGGATTCACATCAACAAGGAGAGATTGAAGGGTGAAGGAAAGAAACTCAAGCCCAATCATTATGGGCCCTTCATTATCTTGGAGAAAAGTGGTACCAATGATTTTCATCTGGATCTTCCACCTTACATGCATATTTACTCAGTTGTGAACGTTGAGAACTTGAAACTTTTTTAGCCTCCCATGATCATGGATCAAGATGAGGAAGTTTCAATACCTTCGCTTGATGATTTTTCACCTGATTACCTGGATGAGCTACAGGAAGATATCATCCTGGATAGGAGGACGAGGACTTTATGTGGGGGTGATGTTGATTATCTTTGAGTAGGATAAAAAGGGACACATCTAAGCAAGGAAAAGTGGATTGAGAAGGACAAAGTGAGGGAACTCTTCCCTCACTTATCTGTTGATTGATGAAAGCTTTTGGTGGTCCAAAAAGATCTCAATGGGAAGGCGTGATACAAAAAGGATCCAGAGAAGGCTAAGAACAACTCAGAATTCACAGAGGCAACTCAGAACGCTTAGAATGGCTCCAGCAGATAGAGAAAGGGAAAAAATTAAAAGTTCCCAAAACTCGATGAAAATGACATGATCGTGAAGAGAACGTCACAATAATTCTAACGACGCAAATGGATCTTCAAATGGAGTTACAGATTTAAATATATTCATGGTCAAAGTTGTGGGGTCAAACAAGGCAATTCAATAGGGGCCACATCATCATTTGTACTGCTCACATCAGTAGATGACATGGCAGGATGATGTCATCATTCCACATGGCAGCACTAAAGGCTGCCACCAGTCACTCACCAATAGGCTTTTCAGGGCTCCATTTGGACCAGTAGAAAAGTGCCACGTGGCACCCCCAGGTGATGACATGTGGCACCACCCAGAAGGTGCCACGTGTCTTGCACGGAGTTGACGTGGAGGTGAAATAAGTAGCCAGGTAAGATAATCCAAGGATGTTTCATATCCCAATCAACGGCCGCCACGTGTCACCCTCGAAAATCCCAATGAGGGCCCGTGACCAAAAAACCAAAACAATATATAAAACAGGACCCTGCCAAAACTGGGGAGGTCCTACCATATCTAGCACAATCACCATGTCTAGAATCATTCCATCCAAATGTAGTGGGGGCTATAACCAATGACCCAAAAGGGAGGCCCGCGGGTGTGACCCTAAGACCTCCCCCACACATAACGCCTTAATTGTAGCACCAACCACCAACTCGCCTAACGGACCCGTTGGTAACTCCATTTGTCCAATTACTATTTAAGCCAGGTTTCTTCCCAGCCAAGGGTGAGACATGCACCATACGACTGCGTTCATGGTTTACGAGGAAAGTACTGTCATTATTGCAGGTTGCAGAGGGCACAAAAACGGAGACAAAATTCTTCTTGGGCTTGGGAGTGCCAGAGTCGGATCAAGGCATGGAGACAGTCATTTTTGGGTAATTTGACGCCATGAATTCAATGGTGCTCTATGTTTTCTGATCTGAGCATTATTTTGGCAGCTTGATTTCAGAATGAGGTATACTTATGTATTTTTCCAAATTCTTTTGTTGAGTTAATGAAAGAGCCTACCCATTTGAGAGCAGGACCCGGAGACGTAGTCCACCAGGGATGAACTACATTATCAAGTTTTTGTGTTCATATCTGATTCTTATGTCTCTTCATTTTTTATTTTTCCCTTCTTTAACGGTGCACTTTAATTTATGTTCATTTAATGCAATTCTTTATAAGTCATGATCAAAAGATCCCGGATCACAAGGTCTGTTAGATTTTTATTTTAATTATTATAGCAATCTCTTGTTATGTATCACATGTTTTTTTTGTAGAAGACATTGTGATTATCTACGAAGTTCCAAGGAGGGTGGCTAAGAAACTAAAAGAAATTATTGACTATTTTTCTTATCCACGAGAATGTTAATAAATATTGCAAAATTATCAATATTTCTTTGGGGTACCTCTGAGATGGAAATAAATTTTATCACTTACTTGTTCCCTTTTAATATGGCTAAGTTAGAGACAGGTCTGAAATATTTGGGATTCGAGCTCAAGGACAACGTGTCTTAAAAGAAAAAATGGCAATGGTTGATTGCAAAAATGGAGAAAAAAACATAATTTATAGTGTAATTGATGGTTATCCATAGGGGTTTGTTTGGTATTGGTAAAATCTATATTGAAGCAATTCCAAATTATTGGATGTTGCTTGCATGGATCCAAAAAGGCGTTATGGAATTGATTAGAATCTTATGTTATAGAATTGTTTGGTCAGGTGATCAAGTTAAAAAAGGAATTTCTCTTATTTCTTGGAAAAATATTGCAATCCCAAAGGCTCAAGGGGGATGGGGCTTAAAGAATATATTTATATTTTCCAAGGATTTATCTACAAAGAATGTTTTTCAATTAATTCAAGTTGAAAGGTTGTGGGAAGAAGTGATAAGAGACAAATATTTGTTGGCATGTTTGCAGGCAGAGTGCTCTTGTCATTGATGGCAAGAATAACAACGACAATGATATGTTTGTAGGCAAGGAAAGAAACAATGATGGAAAACATGGAAAGCATAAGTTCAGGAGAAGAAGTGTGAGTATGCAGAGATTGAAGCTCAGAAAGAAGTGTAAGACCATAAGGAGAAGTGAACAGTATGCAGAGATGAGAAAGCTCAGAAGAGATAGCAGTTTCCAGAAGCGCAGATGAGATCCAACTCATGAGGACTCGTATAAGGATCAAAGTTCGAGGCCTTTGAAACTTATACATTATTCCAAGTTGGGATGAAGCGTAAGCTTAGGAGGAGGAGTGATAGTGGTCATCAGATCAGTGTCCAGATAGGAGGAGAGCGTAGAAAGGTCGATTCGTCGATCTGAGAACATGATCGACGAACAACGTTTAGTTTGGGTCTAAAGATGCGAGGAGTTCACACTCATGAAAGTTTGATATTTGAAATTCCTGGAATGTGAATTTATGTCATCCATCGGATCTAGAGATCAAAAAATGACCGTTGGATCAGGGAGATCTACATCATCAGATTATGACAGAACATATTTTCCTCAAGGTCACATGGAAGATCACATCATCAAGGACACATGGCATAATCAGACAATGACAAGTTTCAAGTTGATTCGACATTTCAGGTACGTGGAAATCACAAATCCGAGTGACATGTGGAAGCTTCTCGAATCCTGACACATCATCGAGTGACGCAAGAGTCATGTCACTCCGGGATTTTTTCTTAGGGATTTTTACCACCAGTACTCACCCAAAGAACTGAAGTCCCAAATGTCAAAGACCAGAAGTGGATACGATTCGTCCAATCTAAATATCACTTCAGGTGTATTCTCAATCATTGATCATGTAGCAGGATACGTGTCAACGGATCGTGAACTCCAGGTGAAACTTCTCCAGGAAAACGCGAAGGAAAAATATTTGAGATTGTGGAAGGCCAAAGTCCTGGAGCGAAGGATAACCATTGGATTGAAGAGGACATGTGTCAGTAGATTTTCATCTCAGGGAAAATGAAAAGGAGAAAGGTTTGATATTTCTGAAGTGTCAGAGTTCCGAAGTGACTGAGGACCATTGATTTGAGGAGGACACATGGCAGGAATATGTGGACTCCAGATAAAATAATTCTAAGCAAGCGAAGGTTGAGAATTGAAATCTTCGAAGTCCGGATACCCGAAGGAGATCTTGATCGTTGATCTGAGAGGGACACACATCAATGGATCGTGGACTCTGGGTGAAATGATTCAGGAGCAAGTGGAGTTTGAGAATCGAAACTCCCGAAGCCTGAAAGGAAAAATCGATCTCGTCCGTTGGTTTGAAGGGCCACGTGTCATCTGATCGTTGAGACTAAGGATTGCGCATGGACAAATTAAATAAGGCAGAGCCGTCGATTGAAGAGGAAATATGTCATCAGATATCCCACTATGGAAGATATCCAGTAAGCAGTAACAAGGTTTGAGATTTGAATCTCCCAGAGCCTGTAACACGAAGAAAACCTCAGTCATTGATGGAGGAAGGAGATATCTGGTCCGCAGACTTGAGAGGATAGATTTGAATCGTATTTTTAGGATCACCATCAATATAATGATATCAATGGTCATGTTCCATTATGGGACCAGAACATGCTCAGTCCTTAATTTCTCATGAGCGGGCCGCAATAAAAACCATGGTTTTGGACAAAGGACGCATGGAGGCTCGTAGTGAATTACGGGGTGAAAAGAAGGTTTCTCTCAAACTGCCTATGGATGCGTCCAAAATCGCATGGTCACATGAAGCTCATAGCCCAAGTTCATATCATGAACCAGAGAAAGCGCTCACTAGATATAAATCGGGAAGCGCCTTTTTTGGATAGGCATTTGGTCATCGTCGATGATCACATGAGGGAAGGGGCTTAGAATCCAAAGAATCCATAATTGACTGGTTGTAAATTCCATAATGGAGGGGTTAGTATATGCCATAGAATTCGACAAGCTTGAGTGTGATCACCAAAGAAGCCGAAGAAGTTCAAGATAACGACCACTGATGATGAACACATGGAGTGAACCGCCAGAGAGGACGAATAATTGTGACTGATAGAAAAATAAAGGATTCTCAAGATAACTGGAAGAGAAGCCAAATAACCTTGAATAACGACCAGAGAATATGAAGAGTTCATATGATGATCAAGTAGATGACTCGACATGAGAAATACATGTAGAACAGAGAAGTGAAGGTATTCTACTAGTTAGTCATGTAGTCATGAGGAAGAGAGGTAGTGAACAACCTGTATGGAAGAAAAATGACTTAGTGAAGAGCATGCAGAGGCATAGCGCAAAGAATGCAGTTGGTGCACAAAGAATATAAGAACGCATAACAGAGAAGAGATGTGCGGCAGTTGTTGAGTTTGTTTCACGCAGGTAGAAGCATGTTGTGTGCAGGAGTTGAAGTGCATAGAAGAGGCGTGGTGCATAGAATGGAAAGAAGACACAGATCATAAAGAGTAGAAGAAGAAAGGAACATAAATGCATATCTGATAGAAGAACAGAAAGCGTACCAGATGCTAGGAGAGAGACACTGATGCAGGCAGAGAAGGGCAGTGCAGCAGAACAGTGATGAGACTGGTAAGCCATAGATAAATGTTATATCATTGTGATAAATTCAAGTAAGCAAAGATTTATATTTTAGGGTGGTAGGGAGGTGCTAGGATGGATTGGTGTCATCATATTTTCAAGTGGGTTCTTGAACACAGGGAGTTGTAGCTTCCATCTGGTTACAGCTAGAAAAACCAGGGTGTCAAGGTGGTGTAAGGGAGAACTATTGTTATTTGTTATACAGGTCGGTGCCTGTGTGAATGGAAGTTGGTGCTTCCATCCAGTTGGTGCTGGAACACTTAGGGAGTTTGTGCTTCCTTCTAGTGGGTGCTAGAGAAACCAAGGAGTTGGTGCTTCCTTCTAGTGGGTGCTAGAGAAACCAGAGAGTTGGTTCTCTCAGCAAGTTGCATCTTGAAAAACAGAGTTGGTATCCTCACAATTATTTGGTTCTCATAAGAATGATAATGTACAGAAAATAAAGATTACTTATCATATCAAGAAGAAGAGGTTTTTCCCTTTATGGGTTTCCTTAGGAAATATCTATCTCTGTATATTTCATGTGTGTGATTGATGTTGAATATTCTATTGCTTACCTCCCTGCATTATTGTGATTGTCATTGAGTGTTTTGTAAAGAGTTTAAAATAAGCATAATTGTTTAAGCATGGTAACAACTAATTCAACCCCCCCCCCCTCTCAGTTGTCCAACAATTGGTATCAGATCAAGTTCCCTTTATTTAAGGGTAGATCCTAGAACTTAAACATGAATAGCCATGGAGGAAATTCAACCAATAAGGCCCCCCTATTCATTAGAACAAACTTTGGCTTCTGGAAAGTTAGGATGAGAACCTACATAATGGATTTAGGTGCAGATGTTTGGGATGTGGTAGAGATTGGTTATGTAAAGCCAGTTGTACTAGCTTCTAAGGATGACAAGATAGAATTTAGCTTCAATGCTAAGGCAATGAATTCTATTCTAATTGGGCTTGCAGAAACAGAATTTGTAAAATTTATGCACTTATAATTTGCCAAAGCAATGTGGGACAAACTCATTAGCAGTTATGAAGGTAATGAGAAGGTAAAGGATGCCAAGATTCAAACCTACAAATTACATTTTGAACAACTAAATATGAATGAGGATGAGACAGTTAATAAATTTTTCTTAAGAATTGAGGATCTTGTGAATGCCATGAAAGGTCTTGGTGAGAATATTGAAGACATATTATTAGTTCAGAAGATCTTAAGATATCTTCCTGATAGATTCAATCCAAACGTTTCTGCAATAGAAGAACTGAATGATCTTGAGACTCTGTCTATTAATAAACTCCTAGGAATTCTAATTTCTTATGAAATGAGGATTAATAAAGATAAATCTACCACTAGAGAAGCATCATTTAAAGCAGACAAGAATGAGGATTATGATCCTAATGAAATTGAAGAAAAAATTGTGAGAAGACTAAAGAAAGGATCATAAAAGTACCAAGGCAAGTTGCCCTTCAAATGTTTTAACTGTGGAAAGATAGGTCACTTTGCATCTAAGTGTCCAGACAAGAATAAGGACCAGAACTCTGAAGGAGAAGATAAGTACAAATCCAAGATATTTGGTAAGAAGAAAAGTTTAAGTGTAAACAATGATGAATCTTTAGAAGACACAATTAGTGACTCTTCCTGTGAAGATAAGGCTAATGACTTTGTGATTATGGATAAAGAGGATTATGATAATGAAATAACAAGAAGTAATGTCAATATTGAAGAATATGTGGTTGAATTGGAAGGAGAGTTGATCAGTGCTTTAGAAGAGATTGACAGACTTAGAATTAAGAAGAGAAAACAAAAACAATTGCTGATACAGTTCAAGAAAGGCAGTAAAAAACCTCATGAAGACTTTGCCCTGCTAAAAGTGGAATTAGAAGAGGAAAATAAAATCAAATACATTCTGAAACAACAGTTATCAAAAAAGAAGGCAATATGTGAAGCTCTGGAAGAAGAAGTAGTGAAAACTAGGAAAGAGTTGGAGAAGTTACAAGCCTTGTATCATCAGAATCTGTCAAGTATCAAAGCCTCAGAAGGATTAGCCACCATTCTGAATCTGAAAAGGAATCCAAAGTTGAAAATTGGTTTGGGCTATGAAGAGGGATCAAGTAGTGGTTAGCCAAGCAACAAAGAACCCATAAAAATTTTCAAATCTACAACCAATGACAACATCAAACCTGCACAAACAAAGGAAGATAATCAGCCACCAAGGAGGAGTAAAGAAAAAGGTGCCAGAACTGAATCTGTAGAACAAAGAAATAATACACCCTCTACTCAAGGAAATCATCAGCATGGAAGAAATTGACCTGCTCAAAGAAGACAACCATTTTTTAGGTACAAAGATTTTTTCTATGGATATTGTTTCTACTATTCTAACTTAAGCCACAAGGCTGTAAATTGTTCCTTAAGATTTAGACAGGAGCAATAAAGACTCCCAAGGAATAAATATTTTCCACAATAGAGAATGAAACAACCAAGTAACAAACAACCACATATTGAAAATTGTCAAATTAAGTTTAGAGACATGCAGTTGAGGAGGTCAAGAAATAATAAACAGTCAATGAGTAGACAACGTTGCAACAATCAATTTTACCTATTGAACAATGAGATTGAATGCTATAACTTTCATAACTTCAGCCACAAAGATGAAAACTACCATCTGAAGAATTACAAAGCAGATCCAAGGATAAAGCTCTTAGCTAGAAAGGCCAACACATGGAAAAAGAAAGATAGTGAAAAATGTGGTCTAGTACTTTATACTCAAAAAGAAAAGGACTCTAGGACTATAGACATTGGATGTTCGAAGCACATGGTTGGAGAAAAGGATAAGATTCTTCCTATAAGTAAAAGAAAAACATGAAATGTGATCTTTGAAAATGATGGAATAGGTAAAATCAAGGGTAAAGGGATGGTGATTTTGATTAATGGCAAAGGAGTTTCCCAGGATGTCCTGCTTGTAGATGGTCTGAAACATAATTTTCTTAGTATAAGTCAAATGTGTGATAGAGGCTATGAAGATTTGTTCACATCCAAAGATTGTAAGGTAAAAAATGTAAACTCAATACAAGTGGTGGCTAAAGGCATAGGGATAGATAATGATGTTGATATTGAATCCTCCCATGCAAGANCGAAGGAAAAATATTTGAGATTGTGGAAGGCCAAAGTCCTGGAGCGAAGGATAACCATTGGATTGAAGAGGACACGTGTCAGTAGATTTTCATCTTGGGGAAAATGAAAAGGAGAAAGGTTTGATATTTCTGAAGTATCAAAGTTCCGAAGTGACTGAGGACCATTGATTTGAGGAGGACATGTGGCAGGAATATGTGGACTCCAGCTAAAATCATTCTAAGCAAGCGAAGGTTGAGAATTGAAATCTTCAAAGTTCGGATACCCGAAGGATATCTTGATCATTGATCTGAGAGGGATACGAATCATTGGATCATGGACTCTGGGTGAAATGATTCAGGAGCAAGCGGAGTTTGAGAATCGAAACTCCTGAAGCCTGAAAGGCAAAATCGATCCCGTCCGTTGGTTTGAAGGGCCACGTGTCATCTGATCGTTGAGACTAAGGATCGCGCATGGACAAATTAAATAAGGAAGAGTCGTCGATTGAAGAGGACATATGTCTTCAGATCTTCCATTCTGGAAGATATCCAGTCAACAGTAACAAGGTTTGAGATTTGAATCTCCCGGAGCCCGTAACACAAAGGAAACCTCAGTCATTGATGGAGGAAGGAGATATCTGGTCCGCAGACTTTAGAGGATATATCTGAACCATCTGTTTAGGAGCATCGTCAATATAATAATATCAATGGTCATGTTCCATTACGGGACCAGAACATGCTCAGTCCTTAATTTCTCATGAGCGGGCTGCAATAAAAACCATGGTTTTGGAAAAAGGACGCATAGAGGCTCGTAGTGAATTACGGGGTGAAAAGAAGGTTTCTCTCAAACTTCCTATGGACGCATCCAAAATCGCATGGTCACATGAAGCTCATAGCCCAAGGTCATATCGTGAACCAGAGCAAGCGCTCACTAGACAGAAATCGGGAAGCACCTTTTTTGGATAGGCATTTGGTCATCGTCGATGATCACATGAGGGAAGGGGCTTAGAAGCCAAAGAATCCATAATTGACTAGTTGTAACTTCCATAATGGAGGGGTTAGTATATGCCATAGAATTCGACAAGCTTGAGTGTGATCGCCAAAGAAGCCGAAGAAGCTCAGGATAACGACCACTGATGATGAACACATGGAGTGAACCGCTAAAGAGGACGAAGAATTGCGACTAATAGAAAAACAAAGGATTCTCAAGATAACTGGAAGAGAAGCCAAAGAACCTTGAATAACAACCAGAGAATATGAAGAGTTCATATGATGATCAAGTAGATGACTCGACGTGAGAAATACATGTAGAATAAAGAAGTGAAGGTATTCTACTAGTTAGTCATGCAGTCATGAGGAAGAGAGGTAGTGAACAACCTGTATGGAAGAAAAATGACTTAGTGAAGAGCATGCAGAGGCATAGCGCAAAGGATGCAGCTGGTGCACAAAGAATATAAGAACGCATAACAGAGAAGAGATGTGCGGTAGTTGTTGAGTGTGTTTCACGCGGGTAGAAGCATGTTGTGTGCAGGAGTTGAAGTGCATAGAAGAGGCATGGTGCATAGAATGGAAAGAAGACACAGATCATAAAGAGTAGAAGAAGCAAGGAACATAAATGAATATCTGAGAGAAGAATAGAAAGCATAGAAGATGCTAGGAGAGAGACACTGATGCAGGCACAGCAGAGCAGTGCAGCAGAACAGTGATGAGACTGGTAAGCCATAGATAAATGTTGTATCACTGTGATAAATTCAAGTAAGCAAAGATTTATATTTTAGGGTGGTAGGGAGGTGATAGGATGGATTGGTATCATCATATTTTCAAGTGGGTTCTTGAACACATGGAGTTGTAGCTTCCATCTGGTTACAGCTAGAAAAACCAAGGTGTCAGGGTGGTGCAAGGGAGAACTATTGTTATTTGTTATACAGGTCGGTGCCTTTGTGGCTGGAAGTTGGTGCTTCTATCCAATTGGTGTTGGAACACTTAGGGAGTTTGTGCTTCCTTCTAGTGGGTGCTAGAGAAACCAAGGAGTTGGTGCTTCCTTCTAGTGGGTGCTAGAGAAACCAGAGAGTTGGTGCTCTCAGCAAGTTGCATCTTGCAAAACAGAGGTGGTAGCCTCACAATGAGTTGGTTCTCATAAGAATGATAATGTACAGAAAATAAATATTACTTATCATATCAAGAAGAAGAGGTTTTTCCCTTTATGGGTTTCCTTAGGAAATATCTATCTCTATATATTTCATGTGTGTGATTGATGTTGAATATTCTATTGCTTACCTCCCTGCATTATTGTGATTGTCATTGAGTGTTTTGTAAAGAGTTTAAAATAAGCATAATTGTTTAAGCACGGTAAAAACTGATTCACCCCCCCCCTCTCAGTTGCCCAACAATTGGTATCAGATCAAGTTCCCTTTATTTAAGGGTAGATCCTAGAGCTTAAACATGAATAGCCATGGAGGAACTTCAACCAATAAGGCCCCCTTGTTCATTAGAACAAACTTTGGCTTCTGGAAAGTTAGGATGAGAACCTACATAATGGATTTAGGTGCATATGTTTGGGATGTGGTAGAGATTGGTTATGTAAAGTCATTTGTACTAGCTTCTAAGGATGACAAGATAGAATTTAGCTTCAATGCTAAGGCAATGAATGTTATTCTAATTGGGCTTGCAGAAGCAGAATTTCTAAAATTTATGCACTTATAATTTGCCAAAGCAATGTGGGACAAACTCATTAGCAGTTATGAAGGTAATGAGAAGGTAAAGGATGCCAAGATTCAAACCTACAAATTGCATTTTGAGCAACTAAATATGAATGAGGATGAGACAGTTAATAATTTTTTCTTAAGAATTGAGGATCTTGTGAATGCCATGAAAGGTCTTGGTGAGAATATTGAAGACATATTATTAGTTCAGGAGATATTAAGATCTCTTCCTGATAGATTCAATCCAAAAGTTTCTGCAATAGAAGAACTGAATGATCTTGAGACTCTGTCTATTGATAAACTCCTAGGAACTCTAATTTCTTATGAAATGAGGATTAATAAAGATAAATCTACCACTAGAGAAGCATCATTTAAAGCAGACAAGAATGAGGATTATGATCCTAATGAAATTGAAGAAAAAATTGTGAGAAGACTAAAGAAAGGATCATAAAAGTACCAAGGCAAGTTGCCCTTCAAATGTTTTAACTATGGAAAGATAGGTCACTTTGCATCTAAGTGTCCACACAAGAATAAGGACCAGAACTTTGAAGGATAAGAGAAGTACAAATCCAAGAGATTTGGTAAGAAGAAAAGTTTAAGTGTAAACAATGATGACTCTTCAGAAGACATAGTTAGTGACTCTTCTTGTGAAGATAAGGCTAATGACTTTGTGCTTATGGATAAAGAGGATTATGATAATGAAATAACAAGAAGTAATGTCAATATTGAAGAAGATGTGGTTGAATTGGAAGGAGAGTTGATCAATGATTTAGAAGAGATTGATAGACTTAGACTTAAGAAGAGAAAACAAAAACAATTGCTGATACAGTTCAAGAAAGGCAGTAAAAAACCTCATGAAGACTTTGCCCTGCTAAAAGTGGAATTAGAAGAGGAAAATAAAATCAAAGACATTCTGAAACAACAGTTATCAGAAAAGAAGACAATATGTGAAGCTCTGGAAGAAGAAGTAGTGAAAACTAGGAAAGAGTTGGAGAAGTTTCAAGCCTTGTATCATCATAATCTGTCAAGTATCAAAGCCTCAGAAGGATTAGCCACCATTTTGAATCCGAAAAGGAATCCAAAGTTGAAAATTGGTTTGGGTTATGAAGAGGGATCAAGTAGTGGTTAGCCAAGCAACAAAGAACCCATAAAGTTTTTCAAATCTACAACCAATGACAACATCAAACCTGCAAAAACAAAGGAAGATAATCAGCCACCAAGGAGGAGTAAAGAAAAAGGTGCTAGAAATGAATCTGTAGAAAAAATAAATAATACACCCTCTACTCAAGGAAATCGTCATCATGGAAGAAATCGACCTGCTCAAAGAAGACAACCATTTTTTAGGTACAAATATTCTTTCTATGGATATTGTTTCTACTATTCTAACTTTAGCCACAAGGCTGTAAATTGTTCCTTAAGATTTAGACATGAGCAATCGAGACTCCCAAGGAATAAATATTTTCCACAACAGATAATGAGACAACCAAGTAACAAACAACCACATATTGAAAATTGTCAAATTAAGTTTAGAGACATGCAGCTGAGGAGGTCAAGAAATAATAAACAGTCAATGAGTAGACAACGTTGCAACAATCACTTTTACCTATTGAACAATGAGCTTGAATGCTATAACTTTCATAACTTTGGCCACAAAGATGAAAACTACCATCTGAAGAATTACACAGTAGATCCAAGGATAAATCTCTTAGTTAGAAAGGCCAGCACATGGAAAAAGAAAGATAGTGAAAAATGTGGTCTAGTACTTTATACTCAAAAAGAAAAGGACTCTAGGACTATAGACATTGGATGTTCGAAGCACATGGTTGGAGAAAAGGATAAGATTCTTCCTATAAGTAAAAGAAAAACATGAAATGTGATCTTTGAAAATGATGAAATAGGTAAAATCAAGGGTAAAGGGATGGTGAGTTTGATTAATGGCAAAGGAGATTCCCAGGATGTTCTGCTTGTAGATGGTCTGAAACATAATTTTTTCAATATAAGTCAAATGTGTGATAGAGGCTGTGAAGATTTGTTCACATCCAAAGATTGTAAGGTAAAAAATTTAAACTCAATACAAGTGGTGGCTAAAGGCATAGGGATAGATAATGATGTTGATATTGAATCCTCCCATGCAAGAAAAGAAGAAGTAGAAGAAGAATCATGTCATAAGTCGGAAGC
>JZKD02S1982378.1:0-11214 GCA_000966675.3 Picea glauca
GGTACACTTACTTGATTCTAGATGGTAGATTCTTATTATGCCTCACGCTTTCAATTCTGTATTTTTAATTAGGTAAAGAAAATGTTTGACTTATCATTTTAATTGATAACTTAATCAACGAGCTAGGAGCTGAATCAACGATCATCACTTCGGTGTTAATAGACCTATATATCCTAATGCCCTACTTTTTTTGCGAGGATGATGAGAGAAGGATGGTTCTCCATAGTCGTCTACCCCTCTTGATTTTTCTTGTTGACGAAGGTCATTGCGCTTCTGGTGAACGATTACCTTGTACCTTGTTCATCTTTGTTCCCTGTGTTTTACTTCTGCACTTTAATTTATTTGAGAATGATTTTAGCCTCTGTTTTTCCTCTTGTTGATAGCCCTTACCTTTTGTTTGGACTGTGATTTTTCCCTATGCATTTAATTTATTTGAAGGTGATTTTTCCCTGCGCTTCTCTTACATCTGGCTTGCATTCTCCCTCTGCAATATCTAATACCTTGACAACAATTTACCCTTGTGAAGTCAACAATTTTTTTTTTTTTTAGTGTTGGATAGATTTAAGGTTTGATAGTTATCAAATGGCTTAGTTATTCTTTTACTCCTACATTACCAACAATGTGTTTATGTTATTTGCTTGACATTGATTTTTTTTATTTAAAGCCAACAATTACAGTGAAGGACAATGAGATGCTCTTTGATTGATAAGGATATGTATGTGTCAACGATCCTTAAGTTTCCATATCCCTACCGAATGGAAAAACGTTTTAATTATCCTTGTCTGCATTTTTAATTGGTATCCCGCCAAATGGAAAAACGTTTTAATTATCCCTGTCAACGTTTTTATTTTGTATCCCGACAATGGAAAAACATTTTAATTATCCATGTCTACATTTTTATTTGGTATCCCGGTAATGGAAAAAAGTTTTAATTATCTTTGTTTGTGTTTTTATTTGGTATCCCGACAAATGGAAAAATGTTTTAATTATCCCTGCCGGCATTTTGTTTGGTATCCCGACATACTGGAAAAAGATAGATATAAATTGGTCTGTGTTTTTGGTTGATTTCGAGCTTTTCATATATGGAGAGTCAACCCCTTGTTAGATTTAAATGTTACTCTTTGTAAATAGTGTACTCCTTGACAACAAATTGTGCCTTGTCTATGATTTCAAAAATCTTGCTTTCGCAGTGTTGCGCTGTGTTGGATTTGGCCTGTAAAAACTTATCCTGAACCAATCACTAACCCTTTTTCTTTAATGATGTGTACTTCAAATTCTTTTTTTGTTTTTAAATTATAAATTTCTTTTCAACTTAAGTTATCCTTGACTCTGTGTTTCCTTCTCACCATGAATCCCACAGTTATAATCAATGGAAATATAGAGAATACGCAAAAAACTCGTGGCTCGATCAAATGGTAGAAATTATAGGCTTGCCTATTTCTTGCATTGAAACAATCACAATAAGAGTTGCATTGAAGAATAACTATTCCCATTATTATCGATAATCTCCAATAAATTTAGTATAATTCATTTTTGAAAGGCGTTTGTAAAATGACTGTGATGTGTAATTGTTTTTACGTTTTGTCTTTTAGTGGGAATTGGACTACTTGAAATCATAATTTTCTGTGTTTAAATGGTGTTCTGAATTCAGAAATGGATCCAGCCAGCTGATAAACACTTGGGATACTAGGTTATCTCTTTATTTCAACATTCCTACAATTGTTTAGCTATTTTATTACTCCAACATTCCTGTATTTTTGGGTTGCGCGTGGGTGATTCTAGTGATAAATTGGGATCTATTAGACAACTTGTTTTACTCAACAACTTTAATTATTAATAGATAGTTGGTTGGAATTTAATACCATTCATATTGTTGACAACATATTGGAATTTAAAGTTGTGTAAAAGTCATATTTATAGCAAATTACATTACTAAGGTTAATATTGAGGTATTTTGGTAAATTGCTAAATTAGATGGTATTTAATTTGCAATGTAGGCTTGTATCTAATTTATAATTTAGACTTGTATTTAACTTGTAGTTTAGACCTGTATCTATTTTAGGCATGTATCTAAGTTGTAGGTTAGATATGAATTTAATGCTAATTCAGAATTGTGATTTATTGACTAAATTGTAACTTAGTCTTGCTAATTACATGGGTAACCAATGTTAAATTAGATTGTAAGTATTGACTATTTTAGACGAGTTTAATGGTTGGGTAGTTGGCAAAGTCATGTATGCGCTTTCATTTTTCTTAGAATGACGTCATCTTGTGTCTTGTCGATCTGATTCTTGGGGTGTTGGTGTATTCCTCTCATCAGTAACTTGGCTACTAACGAGTTGGGTTCATTTAGAGTCTTGGGTCCAGATAGGTGTTGTAGCACCAAGGTTATAGTCGTTCCTATCACCGGGGGATGAAATGATTCTTGATGAGGGGATCATTGCACGCCCTAAAGGATAGAGGCGATTGATAATTCAGACGGAGTTTGTACCTCCCAGTGGGGGTATTGTTCTTGTAGCAATTGATGGGACTGGGTTTCAATGCCTTATGGCACTAGGACATGCCACGTTGGGTTCTAGTTCTTCGTCGTTGAAGCCACTACTTCAGGTTGTTGAGGTTTTCCTTAGCTTGTAGGCATTGTCGTGTTGTGTTGGGCGGGTAGTCATTTCTCTTGTTGTTTTTTGCATGTTTTCGCCCATTTTCTCTTGTGCCAGTGTGTGGATTCATAGTTGTATGTTTCCTATCTTGCAGGCATGGTGCTCACCGTCATATGTGTTGTTTATCTTTAATCATTGTTGTCCTCCTATAAAAAAAAAAAAATCACCTTCTGCTTCGCTTGTAGTCATAACGATGGGGTCATTACAATTGTTGTGATATATTTTTGACCTAGTTGAGTCCTATTGGCACCCCCAATGAGTTTTTCACCAGTAGGAATTTAGGATACTATGTGTGATATCTTTTTTGATGGGCCCCATTGAATAATTTCTTGAAAGGGTTCCCTTGTAGCATTTTCAACTGGACTGCTCTTGAAGGTCAGATGTCCTCGGCCACATACAAGCCCAACCATGTAGTCTTTAGATTGATTGGTTTAATTTTTACTAATATGTCATATATTAGTACCAAGCCTCCATTATTGATTTCTTTATTCTTAATGTGTCAATAGTGCTAGGATTTTTGTCTTTTATTCAACATGTGGTCAAATTCTAAAACAAAAGCTATTTGACTAGTGTTTGCACATAAATGTACTGGGATCACTGCTTCTTTCCCATAAACTAGTTTAAAGGGTGTTTGTCCATTTGATATTTTGTATGTTGTTCTGTATGCCCATAGTATTGTTGAAACTTTGTCATCCCAATTCTCTCTGTCAAGACCACATATTTTTGTGAGGAACTTAAGTAGTGTTTTGTTAAAAGACTCGACAACCACATTAGCTTTTGGGTGATATGAAATTATTTTTCTATGGTCGATCATCAATTTCTTCAACAATTTTTCGATTGTATTATTGATGAAGTGGGTTCCTTGATAACTAATTATCATTATGGGACAACCGAATATGGTTTCTATATTTTCGTAAATAAATTTTGTAGTTGTTTTCTTTGTATAGTTCTTGACTGGTTTTGCTTCTTCCCACTTTGTTAAGTATTCAACGACCATAATAATGTATTTTGATCCCCACCTGTTTTCTCTTTTTTGGAAAGGATCGAAAAAATCAATAGCCCATATTTCTAATGGTAAACTGTGGTTTACTGAGTGTAAGGGGAGTTTGTTATCCCACAATGGTTGGCCTAAACTTTTACATTTTCCATATTTCTTTACTTTTTATCAATAGTCTTTATGTAAATTCAGCCACTAAAGACCATCTTGAAGGATTTTCCTCACAGTTGTCTTGGATTGGAAGTGAACTCCTACAGGGCTTGTGTGTGCTTCGTCAATGATACCTTTAGGTTCATTCTCTAATGCACATATTCATAGAATTTGTTTGAGTCCTAGATTGCAAAGATATCCATTCATGAGAGTGAATGGTGTATCTTTCATGGATAGGATTTTTTATTTATTGGCCAAGATATCTTCAGGTGATCTCCCTTCTTCTAGAAAATTTACAATTTATTCTATCTCTTTGGGAACTTCTTGAACCCTGAATAGACTTGCATCCAGTAAGTTTTAATATCCCCCAGTAGTGCCCCAGTTTTATTATGAATTGTAATCATGTTTATAGGCTGGTGAGCCAAGTGTATATAAGATGGTAGACTTATGTGTTTATTAGGCCAGAGAACCTAAGTGTTAAAGGCCAATAGCCTGATTTTCTATATGTAATTATGCAGATCATTAATAAATATAAACATCGTTGTGTGTAGACCGACCACAAAGAAAGAGTGATGGGGGACTAAGCTTTCACAAGGTTGGGTAAGGGAGGAGGATAAGTGTGTGGGCCTAGGGGCTAAGCTAGGGGGCTTATCTCTAAAGGGGGTAATAATTTATTATTATTTACTGAAGGCTAAGGTGGACATGTTGAGTGTTGTTCGAAGTTCCTCTAAAGGGAACATGTGCTAAGTGGAACTCATGCGGCTCTAGGAAGACAAGTGTCGACCTGGGCACATGCAGTTAAAACTAATGAGTCAACCGTGTTTGGGTTCATTGTTCCAACCTCCGCAGGAGTTCACTGGTCATTTCGCCATTCGAAGTCTGAACCTGTTTTTCCTCTGCAATTGACCTCTGTTATGTTTCTTGGTCACGAACCCAGTGAGAACCTGTGGGAAAACCGACGGATTGAGCCACGTCTTCTATGAAGCCCGAGCATCCTGTATATGTATGTGTCATGTGTGTCTCATAATGGTTGGTTATTACTGCCATGCATTTCCTCGATTGAGGGTGGCTTGCTGTCGTCAGTTGTTTCTTACTGAGACATGTTGTGTCTTAGTGTGGACGGTTGTCATTTTTGTATGCCCATACCCAATTTTCGGTTGCTACTGTCATCCCTATGTGAATGAGTGTTGAATCGTTGTTGTTGTCCTCACCTAGCTGGAGCTGAGTCGAGGAGTGTGCTGAATAAGTGGGTTTTCAGGCCTGTGGTAGAAGAGGCAAGTTGTTAGCCTTGTGAGAAACTCTATCAAGGTGAGAGAGTCTGCAGGGAAGTGGTTTTCTCCCAGAGAGAGTCCAACACCAGATATAGGAGCTCTGAGAATTCCTGGTCTAGCCTATTGCCGAGATGCAAAGACGGAGGTGAAGCAACTGATAGACTGTGGTTGTGAACATGTATACTCCCGGGTGGAATAGGCATGTGGGGAATGAGATTCCGTGAGTAGTGGGTGTAAGAAGGCTCCTGGAGAGAATCCTTTCAGTTGATTTGTGCAGTTTCCTATAACCTCAGCCTAATCTAGGATTCCCTTGCCCTGGGTGGAGCTTGGTCTCATATCGGAGGAAAACCACTGCTAAGCGTGATGAACAGGATGGTCTATGGGTGGGAGGTCCATGGAAGTTCTGCACGTAGTTGGTGGATTTACTCTAGCTAAAGATAAGTATCAGTCTATTCTTAATTTATATGTTATGAATGTTTGTGCTACTGATTCTTGAATGTTATCATGTGTTCTATTGCATTTATGAATTGTGGTTAGTTCAATTTAAATATGAATGGTAACAATAACTCTATTTTAAAATATGTTAATTTTATTCAATTCATATTATATATATATATATATATATATTTCCTGGCCTGTTGGTCAGTGGGGATGTTACAAATTGGTATCAAAGCATGGTTACAACACTGATCCTGGATGGGCCATGTTAGTGGAAGTTGAAGCAAGAGTTTCAAAAGGAGTTGTTGTCGAAATGGAAGAAACTCAAGTTCTGACCCATGGTTTCAACGTTGAGCCTGGATGGGCTAGATAAGTGGTCATTGGACTCAAGGTTCAAGTGGAAATTGTGTCTCGAGGACCAATTTTGAACCTCAAAACCTTCCTCAGTGCCAAGAAGTTACCTTGGCCATGTTATGAAGCTCAGGAGGAGTAGAGATGTTGTAAAACCATGATAGAAGTGGTATTGGGACGCATAGTAATGTGGACCTTAGGATCTATTTAGGAGAAGGAAAATCATTCAAGATCGTCAGATCTGGTAATGTTGTGAGGTAGTTAGCCATGAATACCTTTGGAAATCCACAGAGTAACAGAGTCTATTATGCATTGTAGGATCTATTTGGAAGGAAGGGAAATCCTTTATGACCGTTAGATCTGGAGAAGGTGTAGAAGTTATAAACTGGATGCCCTTCGGAATTTTTGACTTCAATGAATTCTGATGCCAAAAAAAAGAGAAGGGTTGAAGCCTGAAGCTTCGAAGTTGATCTACACCATAGATATAGAGAGGAGAGGTTGACTATTGGATCAAGCAAATGTAAAAAAGTCAAACGCAGTAGTGAAGGGTGAAATCTCCCTAATAGTCGAAGTAGTGAGTCATGATGACATCACTTGGATTGACGTGGACACAAGGGATGTGTGTCACATGTCAGTGGGTTTCGAACCCATGGAAGTTTGAAATTCCATATGGAACATGATGTGTAACACCCATATGATTGGACCATGAGTCAACCTCTAGTATTCTTCCATGTGTCTTTCTGTATGAGCATGGCTAGTGGGGCCGAGGTTACGTAACATAGTTAAAGGTTGGAGGACCCACACTGGTGTTGATCACGATACATCAATATTGATGACTAGGAGGCATTGTGGGGGCCCAATTTACATGGGAGTTAATTATCCAAGGTGTTCCCGCAATCCAGACCACGGTTTCACTGAGGGGTTACATGTCAACGTATGAAGAATTGTGGGACCACATGCCCCAACAATTGGAAAATATAAGTAATGTGGCATAATGATGTCACCAAAGGTGATTGGGAATGTTCGTAGATTAATAGTTCAGATGTGTGGATGAAATATCCTCCGAAGCTCTGAAGTCCCGAATACCCTGAATTCAAACACCTGAGGTTCCTTAGTAAGTGTCAGTTGTCGAATGCTGAGTAGATGTGGATTGTTGATCTTCCCTACATCATGAGTTTAGTAATCTGGAACTTGGATAAATTGTTGTGTGGTGCTTTGAAATCTTCTGAAGCCGAAGGATGAAGGCCCGAGTAAGCGCTTATTGATCTAGCACTTGGTCACGACCTATGATCACATGGGTTGGGGACTGAGAGAAAGGGGCTAGTGCCCAAAAATTATTACAAAGTAGAGAAGAGCTCGGAAAGAAAATGAAATTTGAACATTTTCTTAAATCAGGTTGGTTTGAATGCATAAACTGGTGAAGTATTGAATAAGTTTCAATTGTTTCTCTTCTTTGAGTTTTCAAGTGCAAGCAGTGTACATTTTTTGCAAGGAGTGCATTGACAGATGTAAGTTTACCTCAAAGAAGCTCAGGAGAGATATTGTTGAACCTTCATCAAAATAAAAGCAAGGAGTGCACAGGAAGAAATCTATGTTGAGTTTAGAGAGAGATAGGGTCACTGAGATATCTATAGGGCTTTTCCAGGCAGGTATCGAGCAAGTGAAAGTAGGAAAAGAGAGAACTCTTTGTCAAGTTGAGGGTGGACTCACAGGAGAAAGCTCAAAGGCCGAAGCCTTTGAACACTGACAAAAATATTCCAAGGAGAAATAAGTCAAAAACATGGGAGGAGGAGAGACAAAAACCATCATATTGGTTGTGATAAGAAGTCTGGATCGACAGATCAAGAAGGGCACGTGATGACAGATCATGAAATCTGGGTGAAAACACTCCAGGAAAATGAAAAGTACGAAAGTTTGGAATCGTCGAAGCCTAAATAGATGAAGAAGATGGAAGTCGTTGATCTAGGTTGGAAAGGTGTCACTAGATTGTGAACTTCGGAGGATTGTACTCTGGGGTTTCTGAGAATTTTTTTTTGGAATATCCTGAAGTGTTGAAGTTTTGAAATGATGAGAGTTTTCAATCTGAAGGAGGACACTTGATGCCAGATCTAGAACTCTGGGTATGGAGCACTCCAGAGGAAAGAAGAGGGTGAAAGTGCCAAATTCACCAAGGAAATCTCGATCGTTGATTGAGGAGGAGGTCAAAGGGCTATTGATATGGTCTTCGTTGGAAAGTGTAGAGGTCTCAAAGAGAATTAGGGTCATTGATTTGGAGAGGACACGTGGAAGAAGATCTGTAACTCCATGGAAATTCACTTCGGATATTTTGTGTGTGGAGATGTGAGAAATCCCGAAGGATGGAGAGTCGGAGTCCATGAGAATAATCTGATTGCTGAGGATAGGTGTCAATAGATATTCCACTCCAGAATATTTCCATATGGGAGAAGCAGATAGTTGAGAGTTGAAACTCCTGAGGGTTGGAGAGACAAAATCAATCATAGACATTGATTTGGAAGGGAGCTATGTATCGACATATCGTGTAGATCCAGGATCTCATGTGGAAGGAGGATAGATAGCAGTATTTTATCGTGGATCATCACCAAGGGATTGGAGATCGACGAACGAGTTGGATTATGGGGCCGGAACTTGCTCGAATGTTAAAAATCTGAGAGTGGGCTGTAATTTATACCACAGTTTTAAAAATGAGATACGTGGCAATTGGAGGTGAATTGTGGGGCGAAAAGAGGGTTGTCCTAAAAACACTCTTTCTCACACCTGCAATCAAAGTTTTCCATGAGGTCATAGCCCATGGTCTTATGAAGGAAAGGGATAATGAAAAAGGGGCTAGCGCCTGAAACTTGGATTTTTGGAAGCGCACAGGAATATCCCGCAGGTTTGTCAAGACCTGCACAGAGAAGAAAAGGGGACCTATGTATAATTGTTTTGGTTTCAATCATGAGCCTGAAGAGTCAATGTGACTCAGAAGTTTGAAATATTCTTTGACCAGGAGGTCAGAAGACCCTACTGAAGTAGGGGCACTACGTCGAAAGTGCTCAGGAAATAAATAGTCATGTACGATGACTATAATGAGAGCACAAGAAGAATCAGGAACCCGAGAAGAATTGAAGACTTCTGGGTTCAGCAAGGAAAAGATGCACATAGGAAAGAAATTTCTGCAATTTTTGTGGCAACTAGTATGATTATGGCTCATTGGGTCAGCCAGAGGAAATAATGCTTTCTTGTTTGCAAATGTTGTTGGTGATGTTGTTGCATAAGGAAAGAAGCAACAGAGAGCTAAAGTGTTGGTTATAAGTTTGATAAAAGAAGCATGAAATATTCTACTTCCATCAGACTTTTAGGTATTATAAAATTTATTAATGGCAGTCATGCAGGTATGAGTTTTTATCACTCTTTTTGCATAATTTATGAAAGGAAATTTTGGTAAGAATTTCCTTAGCCATAGTTATTTTATAAAATCACAGGATTATATTATTGAATGCATACCATTGGATGTGGTAAAGGCTGGAGGCCTTTATTAATTCAAATCTTTTTAGCTTCTGAATGCACACACTAACACATTAGAATGTCATGTTAATTTGGTTATGGGGTAATAACCAAAGAAAAATAAAGATAAGAATTGGTTATAGGAATGAATGCCAGTAAGATAGTCATGTATGAGACCAGGACTTGGTTGGATATGGAAATATTATGAGCCACACAGGTACTAAAAGATTCCTACTTTTAAATAAAACTTGGGCTGCAACCTTTTTGCTAACACTAATCAACACCATAGAATTAAATTCTTGGTGTAGTGTTTGGGTCGAAAAGGAAGGCATCCAATTAATTGGGAAGACACTAGGAAGTGTGTGGAGAATGTGTCAAACACATTGGCTAGAATTCCAACTCATGGATGGTGATATACATGACTGAGATAAAGAGAATTATGTAATTCAATGCAAGGTGCACTAAATAAGTATGCATTGAGAAGTGCACTCATGCATAGTAAGCGATGGAATTGTATACTTAAATGGACTTTGTTGAATGCATTTTGTGAGTGCATGTATAAATGTTTTTGGCATGGAAATAATTATACTAATGGCTGAAATGTTGCTAACTCATGAAGTTGAGAACATTTTAGGAACTGTTAAAAATGCAATAGGAACGTTGCCAGCTAGGTAGTCACAAGAATAGAGACTACAGAACATTTTATGTTCAGAAAATTGAAATAATAAACTTACTGTTATTAATTATGAACATGCATATCCATAGAATGATGAGTTATTCTATTTGGTTAAGTTGTTTGGTAATTGTGATTGAATTTCTAGGTGCAGGCAATTCTAAGATCATTGCATAAGGTGTTGTACATGTTGAATTATGATGTATATGAAATACTGACAAATTGTTGGCAGTATGCAAGATGAAGTCTTGAAGGAAAATTGTACGTGGTTTGGTGCCTATGGAAAATCAAAAGGATGGATGCATTCATAATATGGAAACAACCAAGATGAATTATGAAATAGAATTTCATGTTTTCGGGGAAAGTTGAATTCCCTTTTCAACTAATTGGAGTTCCTAAATGAATTGTTTTATGTTTTCTCATGATAACTGCATGTGGGTGATGCAAATGAGATGATGTTGATTAAAGTTAGAATGTTGATTACAAAGAGTATCTTGATAAGACGTTGATTGGAAATATCCGAGGGAAGTTGGAACTCTGGGAGCCACGATGCTCTGAGACTTCCTGAGCCGGAATGTTGCTGAAGCCCAAGGAAAGGGAGGTGTAGCAACTCATGGACTGTGTGACAATGAAGGTGTACACTCCTCGGGTGGGACAAGCATGTGGGGAATGAGAGACCATTGGTTGGAATGTTGTTGAGTTTTGGTTGGATAGATTTTTGTTGAGGTTTGGTACCTTGGCCTAGACCATGTGGATATGGATTGTGGACTATGGCTATCTTGGGAAGCCATTTCCCTGATGGAGTCATAATCCTGCTCGGGGGTGGAAGGTCTTGTCAAATCAAAAGATAAGTACAATTATTGCTGTTTTCAAGCTTCTGTGGTGAGGAGTTTCACATATGTTATTCGAAAAATCCACAGTAGGTATCATTTCGTCGTCGACATTTCGAATCCGAAATAGGATTCATCATCAGGACTAATTGTCGAGTTAGAGCTAGCTGATCGTCATCAATTAATACTATAAATGCAAGACAATAAAAATTATTTAAATTGCGTCGACTATCTTTATTTTAATTTAATTTAATAAAAGAGACCTAAAATTAATGGGATTTTAAATTAGGGTTTTGTGAAAGAGTAAAAACTAGGTTAAAAGAGGTTATATATTATTTGTTTT
>JZKD02S1982378.1:21685-45125 GCA_000966675.3 Picea glauca
ATTTGGAATTGATCCATAGGGCTTGTAAAGGTCCAATGGACCTCGTACGGTCCTGAGGATGTGACATGGGAGCATGAGGATGTTGTGCGGGCATAATACCCACATATTTTTGAAGATTTTGGAAATCTTGTTGATGTTGTGTAAATAGTTGCAATGAGGATGGTGAAAAAATAAGGGGAGGGGATTGTAATATCCCCCAGTAGTGTCCTAGTTTTATTATGAATTGTAATCATGTTTATAAGCTGGTGAGCCAAGTGTATATAAGCTGGTGGGCTTATGTGTTTATTAGGACAGAGAGCCTAAGTGTTAGAGGTGAGGAGCCGATTTTGTGTATGTAATTATGCATATCATTAATAAAATATAAACATCACCACGTGTAAACTGACCATAAAGAAAAAGTGACGGGGGACTAAGCTTCCACAAGGTTGGGTAAGGGAGGAGGATAAGTGTGTTGGCCTAGGGGATAATCTAGGGGGATTACCTCTAAAGGGGATAATAATTTACTATTATTTCCTAAGGGGTAAGGTGGACATGTTGAGTGTTGTCCAAAGTTCCTATAAAGGGAATGTGTGCTAAGTGTAACTCATGCGGCTCTAGGAAGACAAGTGTCGACCTGGGTGCATACAGTTAAAACTGATGATTCAATCATGTTTGGGGTCATTCTTCCAACCTCTACGAGAGTTCAATAGTCATTCGACCATCCAAAGTCTGAACCTAGTTTTCCTTTGCAATCGACCTCTGCATTGTTTCCTCATCACGAACCGAGTGAGAACTCGTAGGAAAATCGGCAAACTGAGCTGCGTCTTTCGTGAAGCTTGAGCATCTCGTATATGTCTGTGTCATGTGTGTGTTTCATAATAGTTGGCTATTGCAGCCACACAGTTCCTCGACTGAGGGTGGATTGTTGTCGTCGACTTTTTCTTTCAAGCCGTGTTTTGTCTTAGTGTGGACGATTGCCATTTTTGGATGTCCATACTCAATTTATGGTTTCTACTATCATCCCTCTGTGAATGAGTCTTGAACCATTGTTATTGTCCTCACCTAGTTGGAGATGAGTTAAGGAGTGTGCTGAAGAAGTGGGTTGTCAGGCCCATGTTAGAAGAGGTAGGTTGTCAAGCTCGTGGTAGAAGAGGTAGGTTGTCAATCCTGTGAGAAAATCTCTCCAGGTGAGAGAGTCTGTTGGGAAGTGGTTTTCTCTTAGAGAGAGTCTAGCACCAACTACTGATCTCTATGAATTTTTGATTTGGCCCATTGTCGAGACCCAGAGAGGGAGGTGAAGCAACCGATGGATTGTGCTTGTGAAGGTGTATACGCCCGGGTGGAACAAGCATGTGGGGAATGAGAGTCTGTGAGTAGTGGGTGTAAGAAGACTCCTAGAGAGAATCCTCCCAGTTGGTTTGTGCAGTTTCATGTAACCTCAACCTAGTCTCGGATTCCATTTCCCTGGGTGGAGCTTGGTGCTATCTCAGGGGCGAACCACTACTGAGCGTGATGAGCAGCGTGGTCTATGGTTGGGAGGTTTGTGGAAGGTCTGCACGTAGTTGGTGGATTTACTCCAGCTAAAGATAAGTATTAGTCTATGCTTAATTTATATGTTATGCATGTTTTTTCTACTGCTGCTTGAATGTTATCATGTGTTCCATTGCATGTATGAATTTTTGTTAATTCTATTTAAATCTGAATGGTAACAATAACTCTATGTTAAAATTTGTTAATTTGATTTAAAACATATTATATATAAGTGTATATTCTGCAATAGTTGCATTGCCTGGCCTTTGGGTAGTCGGGGATGTTATAGTTTGGTATCGCAACTAAATCAACGTCTACGTAGTAGCATTGCCCAACCTGTTAGTGGCCAGGGATGTTACAAATTGGTATCAGAGAAACCAAGGCTAAGTAAAGGTTGTGTAGGTGGAATTTCTCAGCTTGTTGGTGGTCGGGGATGTTACATAAGTCATCATCTATCCCTATCATATCTTCCCCTATTTCCAGTTAGGATAGAAGAATTAGGTTGACATTCTTCTTTCCTAGTCAGACTACTACTTCAAAGTTGAGTTCTTGAAAGAGTATTAGCCATCGACATATTTTCCTTTGGTGGACTTATTTATTGAATATATATTTTAGTGTTTGATGGTCTATGAAAAATGTAAATGGATTTGCTAGTAGACAATGTCAAAATGTTTGCAGGAAAAAAATTATTGCTAAAGCTTCACGTTCAGTCATCAAATAATTCCTTTCTTCTTTATTTAGTTTCTGACTGACATATGTGTTCAGGTGGTCAACCATGTCACTTTACAGCTGGGTTAAGACCGTGCCAACAGAAAAATTTAAGACATCAACATGAACATGAAATTTCCTTGACCAGTCAAGAAATCGAAGGATGTGCGCTTATACCAATTTTGTTTTTAATAGTTCAAAATATTTGTCACATTCATGGCTCCACTAGAACTTGACTTCTTTCTGTAATATCTCATCAACTGGAAACATGATGTTGGAGTAGTAATGTATCAACTATTAAGTACCTGAGTAGATCTACAAATATAATCACCACAAATACTGAATACACAATAGATCCATAGAGAAATATAGAAGAAACCACACTTTTATTATAAGAAAACCCTTAAGGTAGTGAAACACCATACAATGGATCCTATTATGGAAGGGATCCTCTCATGTTCACTTTCCTCTTCGAGGGGAATTACTCCTATTGAGCTATCGCTCCAAATACAATACTTATCTCCATATCCCATTACATTTCTTGAACCCCTTTATATAGTGTTACCAACAACCTAATCTCATTCTAGAGGAGGAACCTTCTATAAGTAGAACCTTCTAGTAAGTCCTCTTACATTTATTATATCTAACTACCATAGTGGGCCTTATTTAATAATATAGTGGATCTAGTCCACCTTACATTGAGTGGCCTCCACTATTATCACTATGGGCCCTCCGGGTCCCCCACTACCTCTCTAGATACCTTACATTAAATCCCCTTTATGAAATTGTTTTTCTCAATACTTGTTATGAGGGTGTACAAGCATATACCAAAGTCCCATGGATAA
Organism: Picea glauca; assembly: GCA_000966675.3. NCBI lineage: Eukaryota > Viridiplantae > Streptophyta > Pinopsida > Pinales > Pinaceae > Picea > Picea glauca. The sequence goes on from JZKD02S1982378.1 coordinate 24,748, forward strand.
GTGTGGGCCATAGTGCTGAAGTAGACTAGAGAACTAGGGTCCCATGTAGAAATGAAAACCACCATGCAGAAGTAGTCCAACCACCATTGTAAACCAGAGTCCCATGTATGAGTGCTCATTTTAAATCCATGCAAAAGATATTATAAACCAATAACCAATTGAAAATTATGCTCCAAATGCTTACACACATCCTGTGGATCTAAATAAAAAGATCCATTCACATAGTGGGAAAGGGTCATAGATGAATATGGAAGGAATAATACCATTGTATAATATGGAAGATGGACACTAGTAATCATAACTGGATTTGTATTTTTCAGATTGAAGTTCTCTACAAAAGGTGGAGTAGATTCATCAAATAAAATATGAAAGAGGTTGTCATCCAAAAAATGAGAACTATCAATATACCAAGCATCACAATTGGCCTCAAAATCATACCAAGCATATCATTATTTATTACATTCACCTTGATGTCTTCCATAAGATATACCTCTTGTAGGAAAGCCAATGATCATTGACTATTTTGATAATTGCATGTGTTGTCATGTAGACTAGCCTTGATGCCTTGCAGGTGGTCACGCATATCGACTTGAGGGCTTCAATATACCGTAAAATTTCCCTAAGTTATGAGTACATATCCATTGGAAACACCACATATATTGTACAAAAAGAAAAATATTAAAATAATATATCCCACAGAGTTTATCTGGTAACAATATGAACACCTTGTGCAAAGTTATGAACTATTCAATCTTGTTACTATCACAAAAAAACCCAAAAATGACTAATTTTAAATGAGCGATATATTCAATTCGAGAGCTCTGATTTGGGTGATTTTTTGTTTTGAAATCAACTATTTTGGAAATAGGAACTCATATATGTAATTTTTTTTAGAAAATTTGTCCTCCAAGTGCTATATAAATAAAAAAAATCGTGACGCCATCCACGGAAAACCCTAAAAATTTGTAGATTTTAAAACTTCAATAACTTTACTTCCCAGAATTCATTTTGGACGATTTTTTTTTTTAATTTGTTTTTTTTATAAGAGGAACTTATATATAGAACAACTTTATTCAAATTTTGAATATAAATACACATAAATCATCTGTAATGTCATGTCCCTCTTTAGTTTCTCTGAAAAAAACCGCAGAAATAGAAAAACATTTTCCCACAATTTTCCCAAAGACAGTGCTTTGTTACCAATTGTTAAGTACCTTAGTAGATCTAAAAATATAATCACGAAAAATATTGAATACAAAATAAATCCATAGAGAAATATAGAAGAAACCATACTTTTATTATAAGAAAACCCTTAAGGTAGGGAAACACCATACAATGGATCCTATTATGGAAGGATTCTCTTATGTTCTCTTGCCTCTTTGAGGGGGCTTCTTCCTATTGATATACCACTCCAAATGAAATAATTATCTTCATATCCCATTACATTTCTTGAACCCCTTTATATATTTTCTACCAATAACCTAAGATCATTCTAGAGGAGGAACCTTCTAGAAGTAGATCCTTCTAGTAAGTCCTCTTACATTTATTATGTCTAACTAGCATAGTCGGCCTTATTTAATAATATAGTGGATCTAGTCCACCTTAAATTTAATGGCCTCCACTATTATCACTATGGGCCCTCTGGTCCCCCCACTACCTCTCTAGATACCTAACATGAACTTTGTATAATACCCTATGTGTACAAGGAATATTTTAATTTGATTTCGGTTGACTGGTGGCTTCAAGTTGAGGATGATTTTAATTTTGTCCATATTGAATTTTATCCCCTCCTTGCATACAATATGGCCCAAAAATATGCTTATGGTTGTGGCAAAGATGCAATTTTTGATGTTTAAACACAATTCTATTTTTCATCTTTCCAACAACATTTGTAACCATTGAATGTGGTCTTTTATAAGGCTGTAGATAGTCGAGTCGTCAAAATACACAACCATTGTTTTATAAATATACTCTTGGAATTCATTTGCCTGAATTTGTATGCAAATGATCCAAATTCGAAAACAAATGTAGTTTTTTATTGATATTCCTTTACTATAGGTACTCGATTGTATCCAGAGAAGCCATCGGTAAACGAGTAACATTCATGTCCTTCTACTTCATTGATAATCTCATAAACAAATGGCATCAAGAATGGATGGGTCATTGTGAGTTTATTCAGTCCTCAAAATTTGACAGAGATTCTTAATTTCTTTGGGTCGTTCTTCTTTGGTTGCACAAGCATGGGGATTTCCCATTCCGACTTATTGATTAGATATATAATTCCAACAACAAGCATTGCTTCAATTTATTTTTGGACGATGGGATTTTATTTATGTGCTAGCTTATATGGTATATTTTTAACAGTCTTAGCATTAGGGATGAGTTATATTTTCATTTTACCCATCTCTTGTACCAATCCTTTAAGGTCTTTGTAGTCTCTTGCAAACAAATCTTGATATTATTTTAGTAGGTTGACTATTTCCATGTTTTTCTTGTTGGAACAATAGTCACCTATTCTGGCCATTTGTTGTTGATCGTCTATTTAAATGTTGAATTATTTGGATTTTATTTTTGCATCCATCCATTCGAGCGCTTTTGACTCATCCAATTGGCATTCTCCTTCCACAACTTGATTGTAAATCAATGGAAATTCATTTTTTTCAGTATCATCTTTCTCTTCCTTTCTTCCTTGGTTACAGAGTAGATTGTTTTTACATGGTTTTGCACTCTTGGATGGGATTTATTCCATCACAATATTTTTCCTAGAAAACTAATGTTTTCTATGTCTGTTTGACGAGCTATGATATTTTTTGAATTTTCATTGATATTAAGTTAGGAGTCGAAGTCAATCCCATATCAATTTTTTTTTTCATTTTTTTTGAGTTTCCTTGACACTTGGTTGTTCTAAGAAATTTTTTGTCTCTCTTAATGCTTTCTTCAATAGTGCCTCTTCGGGCCTGAATTCAAAGTATTTAAGGAATTTATTTTTTATTTCATTCCAGTCGAATGTGTGTCCACACGATTCCTCAATGTCATATCATTTGTGGGGTATGTTGTCCAATGTGTTTGGAAAAATGTAAGGCCATACCCTTTTGTCTCTACATCATGCTTTCCTCCATTCATTCTCACATTGTTGGATGTGAGTGACTAGGTTGAACCTAGGTTTGAACATCAGGATTTCGATATTGGTTGATAGTCTTTTCCCTTCAAATATGTTGACAAAGTAAAGGGTGGAAATGTTCCATGTTTGTAGTCGATGTGCATGTTTCTACCACCATCAGGCTTCTTGGCATGTAAATGATTTGTCTAGAATTTTCACTCTCCCCTGATAATTGATTGACTTAGAAAACATGTCGACATGCATCAATGGGGAGTTTCTTTCATTGAACCATAGAGGTTGTTTCGTGTGTGAATGTGTCAAAATTAGTGTTACTGTGATTTTGATATTTCCTTCATCCACAATAGGTACTACTTGTAATAGGAAGGATGATTTGGATAATCTTATTGGTATCGCTTTTATCGACCAACACTCTTTTGCTTGTGACTCATAGTTTTCCATTTGCGAACTATATAGTTCTGAATCTGATTTTTGGACTATTGATACTAGAGACCCAATTAATATTTATCCTTCACTATTGGGTTCCATGTTATCCTTCTTCTCATTCATGACTCAATATAGTCAACAGGATTCATGTTCTTCATCCCATGTCTCGACCCAAGTTTTTCCTTCCTTTGGGTCTAGGGAGATTATTATTTTTCTTCCCCTTCCTTTTAACTTCATTATATATCTTTCAAGAGAGATTGTGGCCCTCATGTTCTATCTCCAAGGTATTCTTCCTAATGAATGTAGGTGGGTATTCCTTCGACCAGGTTGATTAATTAAAAGTTGGCTCTCGTCGGGATACCCATTATAGATGTTATTCCGCTTTTTAGTGTACCAATTGTCTCAATAAGCCTCTAATATGGTAGCTTCATGAGGTTCATTGTAGGTCGTAGAGGTGGTTTCCCAAGTTGAACCCATGTTTCTGTTGGAGTATTGTTTACTTGGGACCTGAAGTTGACTACGACTTGTTTGACCAAATTTTTGTTGATTTCAAGTTCAACTCGAGGGTCGAAGTCATTTGTTTTTGCTTCCTGTGATAACTGGCACATAATTTTGACTGGTCTTTTATCTTCTTTATGTTCTCTCAATATTCTCAGTAGGTCAATCAACTTACCAATTGACTGTTTCTCTTTCAATAGTTTTAGAAATTCATCTAACATATTTTATGATATATTCTCATGTATACCCTTCTTGTTTTTTTCATGGTTGATGTTTCTAAATAATTTCACTTCTTCCCTCATTAGTTTGTCTTCATATTCCAGGTCGAGATATTTAGTTCGAACACCATTATGTTGATTTGGTGGTTTTGGAAAAATTTCCTCATCATCTCCCGAGTGTGTTACTACATGGATGTTCTTCAAATTCAAAATTTCATGTTTTGGTACTATGTATAAGATATTTACATTTCTTGTGTTCGTCACTTTTTTTATTATTATTGGATAGTCTTTGAGTGAGTGATCTCCCACTCCAAAAATGTTACAGAACTTGAGATCATTTTTTTCTTTAAGTGGGAAATATGGACTGAAGTGTTCATCCTTCGAAGAGTTGAAGAATTAATATTGTCCTCGATCTCGTCCTCTACCAAATTTTCCTCTTCCTTCTCATCCATGACTTTGGTAGCCTCCTTGACCCCAAACTCTATATTTGTTTCCACCTTGGTCGACATTTTGGTCAATTRTCTGTGTGCGATACACTGAKTGAATGCTTGTTTGGTTTTTCCCATTYAGTTGATATTCTTAGGTTGAGTGATTATTCTCATTGCATATGTGACACCACTTTTGATGTAGATTTCTCATATTGTGTGGATAGTCTCTCGTAGAATGATTTGTTACTCCTTCGYATATATCACAGAATCTTCCAATCTGAATTCAACGGACTATAGGGTCTATGGATTCACTAAATTTGCAATAATATTTTGTTTGGCCTTCGCTAGAAAAAAGTGTACACCATAGTTCWTTACGAAAGATCGACATGTTCCTAATTGATTGTTGCAATTCCACAAGTTTTTCTTCTAGTCATTTTTCAATGAYTGATGAAGTCAAAGATCCTTCATCATCCATTTATATTTGTTATGATTTTTTCAATATTTAATCACATCTCGATAGATCCTACATATATAGTGGTACTCTAATATTTTTCAATARGCCTACTACGTACTATTATATAAGCAATTTCTCATTGATTTCATACGAAATTTGGCACAAAATGTCTTTGAACACTTTATCATACTCACAGACAGTTTCACTTGGGTTCTACTTGATTTATTTCAATTTTTGAGCTGCCTGGTGACTGATGTCTTGCGTCTTAAAAAATGTGAGGATATTTTTATTTATTTATGACTTTGAGCATTGTTGATTATCTATGTAGTTCATAATCTAGGTAAGGGATTTAGCTTGAGGCACAACACCAAATTGTGCCATTTGTTTATCTTCATATGTTATGTCGGTTGAATCCCATATTTTTTTGCAAACAAACCAATGTTGTTTTGGATCCTCGTCTCCTTCGTAGATTGGGATGTGGTTGAGCCCCATTGTCACTTTCTTAGATTTTGTTCTAGCTGGGACTATTTCAAGGATTTGTGTCAAAATCAACTGGGAATTTGATTTGTTTTCTGTAGTCGAAGTCAAAATATTTGATTCGGCCAGTATGATCTATTGTCGATATTTAGGAGGGATGTATTCAATTTCTATTTGCACTTGTTATTTTCTTTGGCTTGGTACATCTGTATAGCAAGTTTTTTCAATATACTCAATGAATTGCACTCTAAAGGGTCAGGTCTATTCATTAGTGTTGTCTATTGAGTTCAAATATTCCAATAATAAATTTGATAGGGGGGAGGAATCTGTGAGGTTTATAAAATGAAGTACTATATCTTCTGGTCAAGTTTTTTGTGCTTCAATGAAAACCTTATCTCTTATTTGACCAACATTGTCAGTTTTGAACCATACCCTTGGTGATTTCATATCCACATGAGGTCTTTGTCGAAGGAAGTATGCAATACATGGGCTAGGATGTATTGTAGGAGAAAGTTGAACCGCAGGTCCAAAATCATCAATATCCATGTCTACTTGGTCATCTTCTTGTTGGGAACCACTGGTTTCCATGCTCAATTGTAAGCTTCTCTTTCTCTTAGGAACCATCGAGGTGCTCTCAAGGGATTCTCCAACGATCTATGATTGTTGGATAGGTTTTCTATGAGATTTTAGGGGATCACTCTTGTATAACAACTCTTATTTCCTCTTTTTTTTCTTTCCCCAATCTAATTTTTGTATATCTATTGAGGGTTTGTGGGTCTTTGTTCGACTTTCATACTTTGCACTTGAACAAGATATATTCCTCTTAAATTATGAAATATTTTACTTGGGTCTTCTTTGACTTCGACTTCGACTTTATACAATCTCATGAATCATCCAACCCCTTGATGTTGTCCCAAATTACTCGTGGTTAATGATGTTCGTCATTTATTTTATTATAATTTATTCAAGAAGTATTCCTATGCTTATTTGGTATATTTTCTGTTACATTCCAAGAACCGTTCCCACTCGTCTTGTTTCACTTTCCAATTAGAGTTTGGAGGAGAATTTTTCAAGAGGGTTCAATACTCAATGATGTCGCCTCCTCCTTTGTGAAGGAAAGAATTGTGAAGTAACGAAAAAATAGTGAAAATAAACTTGTCATGAAGTTCTATATAAATTTTATTCTTGATGTTTTGGACTGACTCTCTATCTTCGATTTCTTGTTCTTCAATGTATTTTTGCACGATCCTCTCAAACCACTCATTCAAGTTTGTTTTTCCTCCATTTATGATTTTATGCATCAACTGCTCATTGTGAGTTAGTCTGTGCATTAGATTGGCTGAGATATTTGTAAATTGCATCTCGAATATATTCCATAAATTGTTCATGCATCTCCAAGAATAACTGAGTACGAGATTCTGCTAGTGCCAATCAATTTCTTCTTGCATAGTTTCTAATATAGTTGGTAATTTTACTGTGCCACCATTCATGTATGTCTTCGAAAGTTACCATATATGTGCCTTTGTTATGCATGCCTGAGTTTAGAACTACTGGAAATGGAACCAATGTTGTAGTTTGAGAGAAAGTATAATATAGTAATCGGTAAATCCTTACATAGAGTAACACACACTATAACATCATATAGGATAACACATAGTCATATAGACAGACATGCACAAGGGGTGAGAGAACCATCAAATACTTTTATTATATTAAGAATAGTCTCTTCTTTAATTCCATTACATAGCCATGTATATATATTTGTGATGTTATTTTACTAATTGGTTACATTCTTTAACTCTCTAGTTAGTCAAATCTAATTGCCTATTTGGCTGACTCTGCTAATCGACTATTACAATCGACTTGGATAGTTGACTGGCGAGTCTAGTTGAGACCCTAAAACACTTTGCATATAGATTGGGGTTAGAATGAGATCTAAAAAATCCAGTGTCAATCAGAAAGATATCCATTTTACAATACCAAACCCAAGGATCTTTCTTAATATCATATATGTTTATTAAGTAAGAAAACAAGGCTCTATTAATTCTAAACATAGCCATGATGTTGTTCCATGTAGATTTTTTCTTGTAGATCCCCATGCAAGAAGGAATATTTAACATATATTTGATAGATCCCAAATCTATGTGAGGCAACAAGGGATAGAACGAGGTGGATGAAATTAATTTTGGATATGGGGGAAAAGGTTTCATTAAATTCAATTCCTTTATCTTGAGAAAATCCTTTGGAAATTAATTGAGCATTATATATTTCATCACTTCCATATCATGCATACTTAGTTATATACACCCATCTACATCTGACAAGTTTTCTTCCTTTCAAAAGAGGTACAATATCCCAAGTATTGTTCACCATTAAGGAATATTATTCTTCATGCATTGTTGTGTTGCAAAATGGATGGGCATAATCTTTTGCAAATGTTTTCAGATCACAAGTCTCTAAAAATTGAGACAAAATAGAGGAGTCTCACAAGAACTATGAATGTGTATGTCACTGATCCATAGGATCACCAAAAATATCACTAACTTCTTCTCTTGTTGAATAGACGCATTGGGGAAGTTGTGGTGTTGGTGTAGGTTTATGTTCAATGGACTCAACTAGAGGAAGGTGAGTATGTAGAGGTGGATTTTTATCCTCACTATCATAATATAAATAAGAAACGGTAGTCAGATCAAAAGATGGAATAGATTCCTTAAATTGATCATAGGATAAAGCTGATACAAACGCTAAATCAGGTTCATAGGATTAAAGATTTTTGTCAAACATAACATCCTTTCTAATAATTATTTCATTGGAATGAAGTTGAAGAATTCTATAACCTATTACATATTTAGAATATCCAACAAAAATTAACTTCTCACTTTTAGACTGTAATTATTTCATATTTGCATTAGGAATTTGATCCCATGCTTCACTACCAAAAAACCATAGGTGGTTTACATACGGTTTAATTTTACTCCATGATTATTCTAGTGTTAGAATTTTTAGATCCTTTGTGGGAGTTCAATTTAGTATATAATTGGGACAATTAATTTCTTTTTCCCAATAATGAAGTCTTAATCCCTTAGATTGGATCATGCAATTCACCATTTCCTTTAATATGTGGTTCTTTCTTTCAACAACTTAATTTTGTTGTAACTTATATAGAATTATTTGTTGCATTTGAATGCCTTCTGTAGTGAAGTAAGTTGTAATTTTCTTTTTAACATATTAACCTCCATTATCTATTCTTAACCTCTATATTTGATGTCTAGATTGTTTTTCTACAAGGGCCTTGTAGGCCAAAGGCATGTCAAAAATTTCACTCTTAAGTTTCAAGAAATAAAACCAAGTTCATTGGGATAAGTCATCAATGAAGGTTAATACATACTTGCACCCAGAGAAATAAGGAGAAGAAAGTAAACCACACAAACTACCATGAACAAGTTTCAAAGGGGTCAAGGAATGCCAAGAGGTATGTTTGTCAAGAATGTCCAGATGACGTTTTCTGAGAACATAGATAGAAAAAACACGCTATGTACAAGAAAAAAGAGGAAAACTAGACACCATATTTTGATTACATAGCTACTACAATGAGCAATATCTTATATGACCAAACTATCATGCCAAGTTTTGTTGAAGTCATTGATATGAAAAAAAAAAAATGATGGAATAGATGATGACACAAGGAAGTCATTTTTTTACAACATGGTAATATCATAAACAATTATAATTTCTAGGAAATGCTTAGGATGTTTTAAATCCTTGATTACAACTTTGTGAGGTAAAACCTCTATGATCTTACCTTCACTTGAATGGCCGATTTGATATAACGATAAAAGGTTGCAAGAGAGATTTGGAACACATAATACATAATAAAATTGATCATCAAATATTTGAACTATTCTAGACCCTACAACACTAAGATATCTATCATCACCAACAAATAGTTGTTTGGTGTTACATTCATTAAGAGAAGAAAAAATGGATTTATCCTTAGCTATATGATAAAATTCTCCAGAATCAATAAGCCACTCATTAGAATAAGAGGTAGATGTTGGATTAGGGGAAAAACTAGAAGAAAACATTGCATGTCCATGAGAAGAAACATTGGAAGAAGAAGAATCAAAATTGATGTTGTTCTTCTTCATTGATCCTTCTAAGGACTACATATTTTGAAAAAAATTAGATTCAAGATGACCATCTTTCCCATAAAAATTCTAATGTTTCTCAATATTCTTACTTTTTTATTTTGTTCCACTGTCACCATTGGGAGTAGAAGGTGGCTAATGGGAGTAGAAGGTGGCTAAGAGAGTTTGGGACCCTTGTTTTTCTTATTGTTGCAAGAATATTTTTTCTTTGGATGCTTGTATTTATCTTCCCATTGGGGCACTAAGGATCTTTTATATGTACCTAGAGTGTTGATCACTCCAAGATGCAAGATCTTATATCACTCACTAATAATAGAATCACAAAAATGCTCAAGGGAGGGTGTTGTGTAAGAATGCCCTAGAGCTTCTCTAGTAGAGTGAAAAGTGGATAAAACAATAGAATTTGCACTACCAATATTAGAAAGAATAAAATATATACATTAGACATCCTTAATTCCTAATTGAAAATATTTAAGGAAAATTCTAAGTATTTCAAACTTAGCTAAATAATTTTCAATGCAAGATAAATGATTGGGATTAAAATAAATTAATTATTTCAAGCTAGTGGGCTCGAATATGACTGTGTTTACCAAATAAATTTTCCATCTTATTCCAATATTCATCTAGTTCATCAATTCCTTGAAGGTGAAAATGTAAATTAGAAGAGATCGACATTCTAACTAATCCATGTGTTTCATCATTCTTATTGTCCCATTTGACTTTCTTTGTGGCATTAGTGGGTTTCATTTTTTATTTTTCCAATGTAATAGAATACAAACCTTTAATTCATAGTACATCATCCATATGGTATTTCCATGAGAAGTAGTTGGTAATAGTAAGCAAAAGATCAATTGTACTATCCATATTAAAATATGTAGATAATATGGATTCAAAAGTTGAAATTGACTATCTGTTATCTGTCAAACGTTTGAATTGATTTAAATTTTGTTACAATATGGGGGCATAAGATTGTGATATACTAACACTATATGTATATGGTTTAGTGCATCAATGAGATCTACACTAATAGGAAAAATCTAAGTTTTAGTGCTTAAAAATAAAAACACACTTGCAATGAAAATTATCAAAAGCATAAACTGGTAATATTACAGAGATACTTAATCACTGGGTTATTGGTTACATAAATACTTTTATGAGCATGAATTATAGTCTCAAATTTTTTATTAAATCCATAATTTTTTTGTTAAAGGTGAAGTAGATCTAGTCCTCAATCTTCAATGGAAACTGTTCTCTGTGGGAAATCACAAACATATGTAATCAGAGGCATATAATCAATTGTTTAAGCAATGATTAAAAGAAATATTCATAATTTAATATAAGTATTGAAAGTAGAGATATTAATTGTATAAACTCATAAATCAAATAAGTACGAACACCACACAAATTAACTGTTGAACTGAGTAATACAAACTAAAAATGATATATACTTAGCTAATGAAATTAAACTAAATCCAACGCTGACTAGATTGAGGGGCCCTCCCAATTGGTGCACGTTACATGAAACTCACAATGCTAAGAACTTATTATACACCATGGATTTTCTTAGAACATCAACACCATGAGCATTCCATTAATGAAATCACAAGTTCAGGATTACATTCATAGATTCCAATTATCTATTAAAATTATTATCATTACTATTTCTCTTTAGTTCATAAATACATTTAAAAAAGAAAGGGGCATGGGTATGCCCTCAATGGATCCGCTATCTCTTAGATATGGTAATTCAGTCATAACCACAAATTGGAAATTAAATATATGAAGTTACATAGTTTTACATTTTGATTAACCTCCAGGTAAAATTAGAGCACAAATCACAACTCACGGTATTCTCATGACATAAAATGCATGAGAATATCACTCATTGTTGAGCCAAAATCATGTATCTCATTGATTTCCTTGCTTTTGGGAGGAATTTGACTGTAGGTTTTACCAGAGGATAGTTTCTACGTCATCCACCCTAGAATTGATCCAAACAACATGAAACCATCTTAATGTTGCTAGAAGAAGAACCCATAATGCGAATTTCTCATTGTGGGTGCGCTGGTATGATGATCAACGAGAGTGGTTATAGGATATCCATAGAGTTACAAGATCTAATTTGACACAACCATCATTAGTAAAAGGTCAAATTTAACCCTTTTAATCTATCAAAAGAAATGGATAATGGTTAATATTAACAACTAATTACCTTTTAATATTGAAATGCCATATCCTTTGGAAAACATAAAATAATGTGATGAAAGGGACAATGAAGAGGTGAAAAGGATGGAGAAGAAGGTAAAAAGGTGTCTTCTGATTATGAAAAGAGCATCAAAATATAGGCCTAACATCTCCCCCATATTTAATAACTTGCATTTCCTCATGCAAACAAAATATGAAACTAATGTCATGTGGAAAATGATTCCCAAAACTGAGAAAAATTGATCAAACGTCAATGTGTTAAGAATAGGTGGCAACATCTATTAGCATGTTCACATTGGAAGATTTCCTCTTTTTCTTGTCCTCGATTTTATTTCTCAAAGTTGTTGGATTACTGCGAGGGGGGTGAATCAGTAATGAGCAATTATAGTACTTTTAACCACAGTTTATTATTAAAAAATATTCAACCAGTTATCATCATTCAATATATCATCAACAATATAATGATAAACAACATCACATCTCAATATATACACAATACACTAAAATTTTACGTTCAAAACCAAATGGAAGAAAACCACATAATATTTTTCTTAAATGTCAAAAGAATACATTCATTGGAAGCACCAACTTATGATTCTCTATCTACAAATGGAAGGAGGATCTAACCCCCTATTCCCATGCTCCAACCTGAAGGAGGCTACAACTCCCTGAATTCTCTAGATCCAACCAAAATGAGGCTACAACCCTCTAAGTTCTCCAGCTCCAACCACCTATCCTTGCCATGTTGAACCACCATGTAATATAAATCTAGACCAATTATCACTATAAAAAAATTTGCCACTATCACAACCATTGTCACTATCACTATGTCTTTATCACTATCTTTGTCATTGTCACATCAACCTATATATTCTCATCAACCAACTAAGCATGTACCATACCATTCATCAAGTGTATACCAATATACATATTATCTCATGCATCAATCATGAACCAAAGATACATCAATAAAGAATAGTGAATCATGAACTAGAGAATCAACCATATGTAACATGTACAATGTACCATACCATCAACCATATGCATAAATGTACCATATCATCAATGTAGTATCTCAAAGAACAAATGCATGTCCCTCATACATATGACACCATACAACATAAATATGCCTCAACCATGTACAATCAACTCAAATATATGAACTATAAGAACCATGTCATATGTTGAACGAGATATAAGAGTGTTCCTCACTCATCTAAGCAACCAATATATACCATATCCAAATACAAGACCAACCATATCAAGAATGTATCAAGCATTCACAACATCATAAGAAAATATAAGCATCAAAACAAACTAATATCCATACTATAACTTATGTAGCTGACCTGAACCTATAGAATGTTGACATGTGAACTTGCTTTCAGACTCTAGGGACCTAGTACCAACATTTATTCAAATTTTCATGATCTTTTCAGATGTACCCAACTTGCCCTTCTATAGCCTACGTATATATGCTCTTTCCCCCACTGCAACCTGGGTATATATTCTCCCTCATAGGCTTCCAACTCATCTATACTTCAGACAATAGGGTTTTTTTGTAACTCCAAGATTTTTGTCGTTGACACTTCTTTGTTACTTCAAAATATGATGCTACAACCTTAGAAAAAGGTCACTAGATTACAAGAAATATAAACAATGAATAAGTTTGTGATTTTACTTGTTAATGACTCCTTGAGGTATTTATATACTTGTGCTAGGTAACTCCTCTCCTTAATTTAGGGATTTTATGGTTTTCTTATTACAACAACTTTACCCTTTAATCAAGACTTATAAATAACTAGGGGCTTATTCTCCACTCTTCAGGGATTCCAACTTTAGAATTCCATATATCCCTAACCATGAGGAACCACATGGTGTTTCACATATCACTTAAAATGAAACGACGAGTACTATCAATCTATGAGGGTCATCCCTCCATTACACTATCCTTCATGTCCATATTCCTTATTCAACTTCGGGTATCAAGACCACATCATCGGGGCTACCAGAATATTCAATCGAAAATATTCAAGGATTGAAATCAATCTATAAGGGTGGACATCATTATCCAATATTACTCTTCAAGGGTTGACATAAATGACAACCAATAAACCATTGTCCAACAATCTCCCCCTTTTGCATTGATGGAAACACTTAGGCATGGAAATGCTTATGATCATTGTCCCACTGTGACCATTGATCCCCTTGACTACATGCCTCTATCTATCCATTCCTTACTCTTTGTATTCCCCCTTTTGACGTCACTAGAAAAGGGTAATCCTCATTCAAGGTTTCTCCCCCTATCTAAAATCCTCTTCTAACTCTACAAATGTTTCTCTTAATGGTGTTTACTTGTGTAATTATCTGATGTATTTGAAAAGAATCATAAGAATTATTTAGTTGAACTCTTCTAGAATTATTTTTCTCTCCCTCTTTCCAGTTAATCTTGATGCTGAGTGGATCACTATGGGGAACAAACTACTCCAAATTTTTGTTGCAGATACTCAAAATGTTCCCTTGTAAGCGGTTTGGTGAAGATATATGCAATCTTCTCTTTTGTCCCGACATACTCTAGCTTGATTTTCTTCTGTGTAGCATGTTCCCGTAAGAAGTGATACTAGATCAAAATGTGCTTCGTATTAGAGTGCATCACTGGATTCTTTGAAATACTGATGGCATTGTTGTTGTCACAACGTATTGAAATGGGCTCATCATACTTTACTTGCATATCCTGCAAAGTCTGATTCATCCAAAGAACCTAAGTACAACATGCCTTTGTTTCAATGTATTATGCCTCTACTGTGGAAAACTATACTGATGATGTTTTCTTTCTTAACCATGACAGGAGACACTCACCCAAGTAGAAATCTTCTCCACTTGTACTTATTCTATCATCAATGAAGCCTTCCCAATCTACATATGTGTAGGAAACAAGAGATAGATCCTTCCCTTTTGGATACCATAATCCAAATGCTTTTGTACCTTTGAGGTATTTGAATATCCTCTTCACTTGCATAACATGTGATTCCTTTGGTGTTGCTTGAAACGTTGCAACCTATCCAACTTCTTGCATCACATCCTATTTAGACGCTATCACATAAAGTAGGATACCAATCATCAATATGTATTATCTTTGATATGCATCCTTGAAGTCATCATCCTTGCTTACCTTACAACTTGTCTGCATAGGAGTATTGATCGATTTGAAATATGTCATTCCAAACTTCTTCAACATTTCTATGATATAGCTTTCCTGAGAGATTAAGATACCTCTGCTTCTATGACATATATGTAGTCCCAAAAAGAAGGTTAACTCACCAAGAAAGAAAATCTCAAATTCATGTTGCATGTCTTTGGAAAACTTCTGACTCATCATGTCATCATCACTTATGAAGATAATTTCATATACATAGACTTCAATAATCAATATATTGTATCAATTCACCTTTATGTAGATATTGTTGTCTTCATTTTATTTTTTGAACCCTTGTTTATGTAAATATTTGTCTATTCTCTAATACCATGTTGTGGGGGATTGTTTAAGACCATATAAATCTTTATTCAATATGTAAACATAATTTTCCTTCTTTGATAACTGAAATCCTTATGGATGCTCAATGAAGACTTCTTATTCTATATCTCTATTTAGGAATAATTATTTCACGTCCATCTGATACACTTTAATATTCTTGGAGCATGCATAGGCTATTATTAGTTTGATTGCTTCAATCCTGGAAAATAGGGAAAACATCTCTTCAAAAAATATACCTTCAATTTGAGAGCATCCTTTGAGTACAAATCGTTCTTTGTTCCTGGTAACCTATCCATCCTCATTCAATTTGTTCCTGAAGACCCACTTCGTACTAATGACATTCTTGTTATTTGGTCTTGGAAATAGTTCCTATGTGTCATTCTTTTGTATTTGGTCTAAATTTTCATCCATGGCCTTGAAAAAGTGTTCATATTTGTTGGCTTCTTCAAAAATGCTTGACTCAATTGTAGACACAAATGCTAGATATTGTTGTTTTGGTGAACAAATTCTTCTTCTTGTTTCAACTCCTACATATTTATTTCTAATAATCTGATATAATGGATGTTTTTTCTACACTCGTCTGTTGGGTGTCTTTGGAGGTACTTAAATATCCTATTGTTCTTTCTCTTCTTTTGGATGTTGTTCTTTTTCATCTGATTATTCATCTACTTCTTCTTCTTTCAAATATGTTTCTTTATCCCATTCCACTAAATCTTTTCTACTTTCTTTTATCTTTCAACCATATGTTTCATCAACCATTACATTGATGCTTTCCACTACTCTATTGAGTCTCATATTGAAACATTTGTATTCTTTCCTTTTTATTGAGTACCCAACCAATATGCCTTTATTGACTCGAGAATAAAATTTTCCAATTCTGCCATCTTCTCTTTTGATG
Organism: Picea glauca; assembly: GCA_000966675.3. Lineage (NCBI taxonomy): Eukaryota > Viridiplantae > Streptophyta > Pinopsida > Pinales > Pinaceae > Picea > Picea glauca. The sequence goes on from JZKD02S1982378.1 coordinate 41,153, forward strand.
TAGCATTTGCTTCCTAAAACTATGAAGTCCTTTACATTTGTCGGTCTTCCTTTCCATAGCTCGTATTGTTGGATTACTGAGAGGGGGCGGGGGTGAATCAATAATAATGCTTTTTCATCCTTTTTAACCACGACATATATTTATGATTAGTTTACCAATATCATTCAACAAGTGCAGAAGAAATAAACCATGAATAATGAGAAATAATACACATACATAGTACACCAATACTTTTACATGGAAACCCAATGTAGGAGAAAACCAAAGAATGATTTTTCTTATATTTCTTTAAGAAGTAAATTCATTGGAAGAACCAAATTCCTTTCTTTTCCAGCTGCAACTGGAAGGAGGCTCCAACCCCCTAGATTCTCAGGCTACAACCCGAGGGAAGATCCAACTCCCCAATTCTCTAGCTACAACTAGAAGGAGGCTACAACCCCCTATGTTCTCTGGATATAATCGGAAGGTGGATACAACCACTTATTCTTTCCCCATCCAACCATCCTAAAGTATAAATGAAAAATGTATGAAACCCATCATTACCACTAAAGTCTTGTCCCAGCCTATACAAATATTCTTCAAAATGTTTCAGCAGATCCACGACCTATTTATTCTGCAATACATGGATTTATGTTCCTTTCCCTACTGCAACTTGTGGATGTTCATGCCTTTGCTTGTTTCAACTTGCGAACTAGCACAAAACTCTTCTAGTACACTAACACTCTCTCTGTCACTCTATCTGTTTCACTGTCTCAATCTCAGTCACTGACTAATCTCTCTGTATATTCACACAAAATTTTTGATATGATAGAAAATGATACTCATCTAATAACCAAGTATATATAACACAACCACGTACTATGTTGATACATATGTCTCACTAATCTCGTGTGATATAAAAAACCCTTACATTAACCATACATAAAACCCTCATTGTTATGGAAACTCAAATTGTACTGATAACACTATGTCTCAACCATAAAGCCTCAACCATACTCCAAATAACATAAGATATGTCTTAACAATATTCCCAATGAGGTATCCCAACAAAAAACAACCAATATAGTAGAAATGTGTCCCTGTGGATTTGTCTAATACATAATATACCATACAACCACTAGTCCCTTAAGGGAAAAATCTCAATATCCTATGGTCCTACCCTAAGAATTCACCAAATACCTACTTAAGACAAGTATATAACATACCTTTTGTTACTGTATATAACTCTCTTGTACCTTCACAAATAGACCTTCTTGTCGCCTCTTCTTATCTCTGTAACTTCTCACTAATAATAGATCTAATCTTCCTTTTCTTCACCCTTGGAAACAAATCCACACTCTGTCCTTAGTAAACACGTGGGTATTATCACTTTGTCCCACTGTCTCCCGTGGATATTCATGCCCTTTTGGTACTGCAACTAACATATGTCTTCAGTAAAACCATAGTTCAATACACACATTCTTGACCCTTCGACTTTTGAAACATCACTCATTGTTGCTTCAAACTCACTGAAATAGATTTTTCGATGATACCTTCCCATAACATTTAACATAGTTACCAAATTAATGAGAACCGTGACCTCAAAACGAGAACTCTAGCCCTTAAATCCCATGTTTTTGCATAAAAAACATGAAAGTCAACCCCGAAATAAAAAAGTGGTGCTACCAGTAGCACAATTTTTTGTAACCGGGTCAAAATTACAAATGTTTTCAAGAATGGGCTTAAAGGATCGAATGGCTTCTCAAACAAACTTTAAAATCAACCCCCAAATAAAAAAGTGGTGCTACTGATAGCACCATTTTTTGTAATCGGGATAAAATTACAACTTTTTTCAAGCATGGGCTTAAAGGATAAAATGGTTGCTCAAAAAAACTTTAAAATCAACCCCTAAATCAAAACCTAGTGCTATCGATATCACCAATTTTTATGACCGGGTCAAAATTACAACTTTTTTCAAGCATGGCCTTAAAACATAAAATAGTTGGTTAGAAAAACCTTAAAATAAACACCTAAATAAACACATGACACTACATAAAGCAAATTTTTTTTTCTCAACGCTAAAATCACAGCTAATTATGACCTGATTCAAACTGTGGCCTTGACAACAAATCCCTACACGAATAAAAAAAAAACAAAATTAGATCCTAAATGGTCACTTGAAAATTTATTTACTAACTTTTTTTTTCTTAAATTTACATTAAAAAATAAATAAAGAGAAAAGATAAAATCTTCACAAATACATAGTTTTTAATGAAGACAAAAACACATTTAAAAAATATATTCAAAATCCAAATTTAAAAGAAAAATGAGAAAAATAACTAAAAAAAAAAACAAATTTCAATAAAATATTTTACGAAAAACATCTAAAATAAAACATACTTCACTAAACTAATTTTTTTTTTTTAAATAAAAAGGTGGAACCTGTTATATTAGATAGGCAAAAAACTTTTACAGAATGTACAAAAAAGTAGGCCTAATGTCACCAAAAATGTTGCTGATAACCGGAAACCAGCATAGGTGGAGAGAAGATAGCAGTAGCATGATAAAACATAAAACAAAGTAGCATCTGTCCTGCCCGGAGGAAACCACGACAGATTTCTACAGTCCAAATATACATAAAACAATAACAAAGTAAACTAGGAACCAAGAGCATAAAAACCTAGGTGCCAGGTGACCTGTCATCCTCGCCCTTCTACCACGTGAACCCAGCCGGGATGGCAAATGCTTGCATGCAGAGGGGGAATTTCCGTTGAGCTGGAGCATTGGAGAATGCATCAAGGAGCATGTCCATGCGTTGTCCCATGATGAGGGCCCGATGCTCCAGGTCAGACATGTGGCCATGAAGGTCAAACACAAGAGCCAGGTGCTCTTCCTGGAGGAGAGAGCCATGCAAGATGCCACCCACATCCACCGAGTCCACCGCCACTCCAGAACTAACGTCGAACACCCTCTGCTCCACAACAACCTTTGCACTCGTCGTTCCTGCATCCCTCGCCTGTATGTCATGGCTGCTGACATTGTCATTGCCGGGCTAGGGGATTTCTTCCATAATGCAGCCAGGGATGTAGCTGTCCTGTGCCGGGATGGGAGTGCGTTTCTCTTGGTGAGTCACCTCAGTGGCACGGGTCTTTTCTACCAGCGTCAGGTCCTCCATGAACAGGTCTTCCACCACTATGCAAGGGGGGAAATCCTCCTCTTCCGCCGTATTGGTCTTGATGTCACGGCTACAACTAGCTCCTGGTTCAGCTATGGTAGCAAGCAATGCCAATTTCTCTGCCCTGTCTTTTTTCCGGAGAATGGAGGTCGCCAGAGCCAAGGCACGCTCCAATTTATCTTTCCGTCACCGCTGCGCCTTGTGTGCATCCCAGGCCGCGCCACATCGAGGTCTGCCTCTTTTCCGAGCCATGTTGAGAGAACAGAGCGAATACAGTAAAAGGCAGGTGAGCCAGGACGAGAGAAAATTTAGATGCAGGGCACGAGCAAGCTTAACCTGTCTTGCATCATACAGAAAAAAATACACCGAGAGTGTAGAAAGCCTGGGCGCGAATAGAGCTGGGTTGCACCAGAGCGTCCCAGCGAGAATTAGAGCCGAGGCAGGTGCAGACCCGCACTGTCCGGGCGTATAGAAAGTCACATAACCAGGAGCCAAGGTCATCTGCCCACACTTAACCTCTCCCATCCCGAGTACATTGTGGTCATTAATGAACGCGCGAGGGAGGAGTCCTTCCATCCTGTGGCTGCTGCTATGGCCGTCCCCCATCGTTAATGCTATCTTGTGGGTGGAGGCCATCGGCATTTAAGCCCAGGCCGAGTGCGCTTCCAGCTGTCATCAAATAGCCGCGTGTCACCCCATCTAGGGCTACTTCACTAAACTAAATTAAAAAACCTTAAATTTTTTATGTTTTTTCATAAATATCTTAAAAAGATCATATTTATATATAACATTTATTTTTTATATATTTAAACATATATA
>JZKD02S1982378.1:45135-62426 GCA_000966675.3 Picea glauca
ATAACAAATGATCTCACCTCAACATCGACCCATGCCTCCTCCTCGTCCTCTTCCTATGAATCCACTGGGAGGGTTGAAGTTTCCTCTTCCTACGTAATTAAAATACGTAGCATTTACCTCTTGTTGCACTTCACCTTGAATCCTATATGTATCTCTTGACATTTCATGCAAGAGTTCATAAGCCCTACAATCCTTCTCATCATGCCCCATAGATTTACAGAATGTGAAGTAAAAATTGGTAGGTGTCTGAACATATTTTTGAAAGTAATAGATAGATTAAAAAACATCATTGAGAAAAAAAAAATTGAACAATTTGAAAATAAATGAAGAAATAAGCATTTAAAAACAAAAAAGTGGAAACCTTATGTATCAGAAAATTTAAAATATAAAAAAACCACCTAAAAAGGGAGGGGGGTGCTACTGGTAACTATGTTATTTCACAAAAGATATATTCAACGTGCTAAAAAATTAGGTGTTAATGAGAGACCCTTGATCTCCTAGTTATACTCTCCAAGTAGCTTCCTTTAGGGGTTATCTTGTAATTGTTTTACCCAACTTCCTTGTTTTAGGGCTAACACACTTTTAATTACTTTACCCACTTGCAACCACTTTACCATAAATAGAAAACTCACCACTTCTTGTTGCAACTAATTTATTTTTAATTATTTTCTTATTGCAACAACTTTACCCATGATTAACTCCTAGTTACAACCACTTTGATTAGTAAACTTATTCTAGGAGATTATAGAATAATTGACTTCTTTGAACTTCTTGAGGCTTGTAGATAACTCATGAGGTTTCTCCAACTTCACTAAGACATATCTTCTCAACCGTGAAGAACAACGTGAAGTACCACATATCACTGGAAACCACACGACATGTGCTATCCATCTATGATAGTATTTCGTAAAATTGCACTGATATTAATTACATAATTCCTTAAACAAACATGGGTCCCTTATCCACACTTCTGGGGCTACCAAAATTTGCTACCAGACATGCTTCAAGGGTTGAAATCAATGAAAACCAACCCTATTAATCAAGAATACCCCCCTTCGGCATTGATGGCAACACTCTGATGCAATATTGAAGTCACGACACTCATGATCTCCCTTGTGACCATTTATCTCTCGATAATCATGCCTTTTTTCTTTCTCTCCATGCATATGATGAATCTCTCCACCTTTGATATCAATGACAAAGGTAACTTCACATCGGGTATGCTCCCCATGAAGAAAATCTCATTGGGGATGCTCCCCCTATTTGAATTGTCCCCTATCATATTCATGGTGCTTCCTTTTGTGATATAGGAGGATATCGGTGGCCACCCACCTACTACAACTATCTCAAAATATTTTTTTGGCAACTTACTATTTTTTGCAGTTTTTCGGGTCCCAAACTTTAGGGCTAATTTTGAGGTTGTACACGATGGTTTTTCATGATAGGGAACATCAATGATTTCCAAATTATTTAATTGACCCCCCTAAATGAATACCCTCATCAATACCTTTCCAATGAGCTATCATACGCCAAAAATGGAGATTGTATGGAAAAATTACGACACCATTAAGTTGATGTACTAACTTACCCCAGTGGGGCCCACATGACTTTTGGTGTGTCATCTCCTAGGGCTACATTTTTGGATGTCTAGTTTTTTGGAATTCATGCTTTTTGTAAAAGTGCCTTCAGTGCCTCATTGTACTCATCTTCTTGTGAATGAGCATAGTCATTGTCGGATTACCGAGAGGGGGCATGAATAATTAATAGAGCAATAGATCCTTTTTAACCACAAAATGAAAGTGTTATATCAATGAAGAATTATCATCCAATAGTTGTAGAGTAAAAAAACAATGAACACATGAGTAATCATACACATACACAATACACCTATTTTTTTACGTGGAAACCCAAAGCAGGAGAAAACCACATAATGCTTTTTCTTATGTCTTTAAGAATTACATTCATTAGAAGCACCAACTTCATTTTTTTTCCAGGTGCAATTGGAAGGAGGCTCCAACCCCCTAGTTTCTCAGGATACAACCTGAAGGAAGCTCCAACTCCCCAATTCTCTTGCTACAACCAAAAGGAGGCTACAACCCCCTAGTTTCTCAGGCTACAACCTGAGGGAAGCTCCAACTCCCCAATTCTATGGATACAACCAAAAGGAGGCTATGACCCCCTATGTTCTCCAGCTACAACCGAAAGGTGGCTACAACCACCTGTCATTGCCCCATCCAAATGCCCTGATGTAGAAGTAGAAATATGGAACCAGTGTCACACTATCACTGTGAGATATATTATTGTAAACCTGTACCAATCAACCTGTAATAAAACTGTAACAACCCTTACCAGTAACCTGTGTCAACATGTATCATACGTCAACCTGTACCTCAACCTGTACCATAAAAAAATGCATCAACCACGCACCAAACCTGTACAAATAACCTGTCACAGTAACCTATCCAAACAACTTGTAATCAACATGTACCATAAACAAGTGCATCAACCATGCACCAATCTGTACCTCAACCTATACCATCAACGAGTGCATCAACCATGCACCAACGTATACCTCAACCTATACCATCAACGAGTGCATCAACCATGAACCAAATATGTACCAATAATGCATCAAATACACATAAACTATGACTCATCAATATGTACCAACATCATCAACTATACACCTCATGTATTTGCCAATTCATCAACTACTTGTCTCAGCCATGTACCTAACATGTACCTCAACCAAAGTACCTCATCAATTTCATCATTCAAATATGATTTGTAGCTCTTTAATAGATCTAGTGTATATGATAATATACCTTGTTGAATTATGTCTTATTCTAGAGAGTGAACTTGTAGAGAGTTCCTCACACAAAATATTTTTTGTATGGATCTGACAATGGTAAAAAGAATATGAAAGACTGTACTCTAAACAATAAATTTGGTATTACTGAATTTGGATCTATTATGAACAATTTATGACGATTTTACCTTAAACACTTGTTTTAGACTAGTTTCAAGACTAGCCACAAACCCTATTTTCCACGGAGTGTAAATCCAAAAATACAATGACCCACAAGATGAAATGTTTAGCACAGCTACTTGGATATGTTTCTTCAATGGCCTCCCAATTTCACGGTCTGAATCATTCTAGAAAAAAATTTATTGTGAAAATGGTGAGATGACCTGTAAATAACATACCTTAGAAAAGATTATCAAAAGAATTTATCCTCCCTTGAATTTCAGCCTTCTTTACTTCATCTTCCCTCTAAAATTTGGCTTAGATATCCTTTGGTTACCTCAGTCACTTGTATATATTCAATATGCTTAATTGTAATTAAAATGAGAAAGCCTTGCCTCTTATTTATACTTTCATGTAGCTTCCTCAAGGGGTTATCTTCTAACCATGTTAACCCACTTTCCTTATTTTAGGGATAACCCACTTCTAACCACTTGTCCACTTAGTAATTTTTCCATTAAATTTATTATTTAAATAGTTTCTTTTGCATCCACTTTGACTTATAGTACACTCATCACTTCACTTTATTATTTAAATTACCTTCTAACCATCTTAACCCACTTTCCTTATTTTAGGGCTAACCCACTTCTAACCACTTTTTCACTTAGTAATTTGTCCATTAAATTTATTATTTAAACAATTTCTTTTTTGCAACCACTTTTACTACTTTCACCTTTTGGGGCTTCTAGATGACTCATGAAGGTTCTCCAACTTCACATGGCAATAAATTTGTAACCATGAAGAGTTATGTGACGTTCCACATACCACTAGAAATGGCATGACATGTACTATCCATCTAGAATAGTCTTTCCTAAAAATATATCGAAACGCATACATTTATAAATCAAACAAACTTGGGTCCATTATCCAAACCTTTGTGCTACTAGACTTTTTTCAAATGTTTACATCAACGAAATCCAACCCAATTAAGCAATAATCTCCCCCTTTGACATCGATGGCAACACTCTAATGCAATACTGAAGTCATATCACTCGTGATCCCCATGTGACCATCGATCCCCCTGGAACCATGGCTCTGTTCTCTTTATCCAAGAATTTACCTTTGCATATGATAAATCTCTCCCCCTTTGTCATCAATGGAAAATGTATCTTTCCATCGGGGTTGCTCCCCCTGACTGAATTCTTCTTGAAAATGATCTCCCAACCTGAATTGTCCTCGTTATGGTGCTTCCTCATGTAAATTTAAGAAATATAAGATAAGCGTTCAAAATCATTCATTTTGGATTATAAGTTACTCCGAGTCTTTGGTGAAAATACTCAAAGGCTTCTCTTAGAAGCAGTTTTGTAAACATTTCTTCCACTTGTTATTTTGTGCCCACATATTCAACTTTGATGTTTTTCTTTGCAACCTGTTCTCGTAGAAGGTGATACTTTATTGGAATGTGATTCGTCTTGGATTGCATCATCGGGTTATTTGAGATAATGATGGTACTTGTATTATCAGAATAGATTGGAATGGGCTCATCATACTCAACATGTATATCTGTCAAAGTTTGTTTCATCCATAGAACCTGAGTACAAGATCCTACTACTGCAATATACTCTCCTTTGGTTGTATATAAATATATTGATGATTGTTTCTTTCTTAGCCAAGATACTAAACACTCACCCAAGTAGAGCGTTTCTACACTAGTGCTTCATTGATCATCAATGGAACCTACCCAATCTGCATATGTGTAGGCAGAAAGTGATAGATCCTTTTCTTTTGGATACCATAAGCCAAACTCTTTTGTTCCTTTGAGATACCTTAAAATCCTCTTCACTGCTAATACATGTGATTCCTTTGGTGCTTCTTGAAATTGTGCCACCTGTCCAACTTCTTGCATTGCATTTGGTCTGGATGATGTCACATATAATAAGATACCAATCATTGACTTGTATTGTCTATGTTCTGCAAAATTTGAATCATCATCTTTTCTCAACTTGCAACTGGTTTGCATAGGAGTGGTAACTGGTTTGCAATATTCCATTCTGAACCTTTTTAGAATTTCTCTGATATAGTTAATTTGAGAAATAAAAATTCCTCGGTTGCTTTGAAGTATCTAAAGACCCAGAAAGAAGGATAATTCTCCAAGTAATGACATTTCAAATTCATTATGCATATCCTTTGAAAATTTCTTGAAGTAGAGGTTGTTGTCCGCACTTCCTTTTTTGAACCCTACCTATTGTAGATATTTATCCAGTCTAGAGTACCATGCTCTAGAAACCAGTTTTAGACCATACAAGGACTTCTTTATTTTTCACACGTAATCTGCGTTCTCTGAGAACTGAAATCCTTATGGTTGTTCGATGTATTATTTCCTTCCAAATATTTTGAATTGCTTCACACTTGCTAGTCTTCCTTTCCATAGCTCGTACGGAGTTTTGTCATTGATGTTTCTAATAATTACTATGTTTTGAATGTGAAATGTTGTATGCAATGCATGTGTCCAAAAAATATCTGTCAATTTGAAATCCATTAGCATTGTTCGATCCATTTCCTGTGTAATTAACATCCATAATGTTCCTTTTCCTTTGAACCACTTTCTGAACCAATCTATGAAACCATTCTCTCGTCCACTTTCATATATCTGTCCAAACATGCTAAGTGTTATTACGAATCAATATCTATCCATATTGTTCAAGAATCTACTGCACAACTATCCATAATGCTAACCCATTTATCACTATACTATCATGAGGTCTTCACTACTACAACTGATTAATTTATCAAACTGTACTTTTGCTAACTGACTTCTGTGGATCTGTCTACTCAAACTCTGCAACCTTCTTGAAGGATGGTTCTTTGGTCTGTCATAGTTATTGCATAGACTCCCCTTGTCTAATATTCATATTACCTGGGAGTCTCTAAGTTGGATGGCTCAGATCAATTCATTTTCTGATGTGTATTCATCATTATCTTCATTTGTAGATTCATCATCTATCTGATCTCTGACTTCTTTCTTTCTGTCTGTGGATTCATCTTTCACTACAATTCTTGAAAGTATAATCTCTCAAACCTGTTCCTTATTTTGTTGTCCTTCTTTTCTTTCAGTTATTTTCCAAACCTTTTTGTATCTGACATCTTTCTATGTAGAAATTTCTTCATCTCATTTTATTGCCAATCTTGCGATCTCTGGGACCTAGTCTTTGTTCACCCGTTATTTGTGTTTTCTTATCCATACTTTCTTATATCGGATATCAGTGTTCTCTTTCATGGAAGTATGGATAATGCTTTTACAATCACTATCGATGTGTCCATATTTATGACATTTGTAACATTCAATGTTACGTGGGGCCACATAGGCACTTATTGCTTCAACATTTCTTTTATAATCCATGCAATTTGCAACCTTATGTCCAAAATTAGTACAATAAAAACAATGACCATAAAAGAAATTTGCATACCTGAGAGTGAATGATCTTCTTTGTGGTGTAGCCCTTCTGAATGTTTTCCTTGACTGATCATGATCATGATTGAAGATTTTTTGTGGCTTGAACATGGATGGTCTTCTTGACGATGTATCTTCAATAGTTTTCTTAGATTATGGTTGACCATGATTCCTTCCTTTGAGTAGTTCTGCATAGCTATTTCTATTTTGTTCATTCTTTTTTTCTAGCAACCTAGAGTGCTTCTCTTCATTCTCTATAACTGAGGCGTATAATTCTGTCTCTTCAATGTTCTTGTTGATCTTGACGATTTTACTTCTCAATGCGACAACTTCTTCTTCAAGCTTCTCAACCTCTTCTTCTTTTTTCATTATCTAAGACTTTATGAATTCTTCTGTTCTTTTCACTTCTTCAAGATGATTTTTTAATGTGATTATTTCTTCTTCAAGTCCTTTCTCTTCTTGACCAAACTCTACCTCAAAATGTTTTAGATCGCCAGTTCTTTCCTTAAGATGATCTTTCAATATATTCTCTCTCATTTCTTCTTCTTCCTTCTATGCTACTATGTTGGCTTCCAAATACTTCTTTTGATATTCAAGATTTTCTTCGATCTTTTTGGCTTCTTCTAGTTGATTTATTAAGTTATCGATGACCTGTTGGGATTCTTCAAAAATATGAACACTTTCCTTTTGTTTCATCAATTCTTTCTTGAGTGACTTGTTTTCTTCTCTTAGTTCATCTAAAGAACTAATCAATTTTGGTTCATAATTGTCTTCCTTTTCAAAAAAAATTTTGTCTTATTTCCTTCATGGCATTCTATTTCAAGATGTTCGTGTTTTTCACAATTAAAGCAAAACAACATACCTCTGGTGATTATGTACTCTTCATCTTTTGAATCTATTTGACATGGTGAACATATTTCTTCTTGATCTGTACCTACACTTTCTTTGGCATTTTATGAATTTGTGATGGGTGAAGAATATATATCATGTAACTTATCCCAAATTTATTTGGCTGATGAACATTTACCAACATTTTCTCTTACTAGATTAGGTAATTATTCCTAGATGAATCCATTTCTATTTTGTTATTATTCTTCAATTCCTTATTAGCAAGAGTCTTTGCCCTTTTTGAACTATCATATCATGTAATGCCTGATATCCAAATATAATACCCCTGTGACTCTAAAAACACTTTCTTCCTTCAACTCCACATCTGATACTTTAAACCATTCTGACCATTGAACAACTGTACTCCATTTTTATAATAATCCATGATATCCTTCCAGTGGTTAAACTGTTTGTTGAAGGAACCTTCTCTTATACCAATTGTTGGATTACTGAGAGGGGGAGTGAATCATTAATAGAGCAATAGATACTTTTTAACCACAAAATGAAAGTGTTATATCAATGAATCATTGTCATCCAATAGTTGCAGAGTAAAAACACAATGAACAAATGAGCAATCATACACATACGTAGTACACCAATGTTTTTATGTAGAAAACCAAAGAGGGAGAAAAACACATAATGTTTTTTCTTATATTTCTTTAAGAATTACATTCATTAGAAGGAAAAAATTCCTTTTTTTTCTATCTTCAACTAGAAGGAGTCTCCAACCCCCTAGTTTCTCAGGATACAACTTGAAGGAAGCTTCAACTCCCCAATACTCTGGCTACAACGAGAAGGAGGCTACAACCCCCTAGTTTTTCAGGATACAACCTAAGGGAAGCTCCATATCCCCAATTATTTGGCTACAACTAGAAGGAGGCTACAACCCCCTATGTTCTTCATCTATAACCAGAAGGTGGATACAACCACCTGTCCTTTCCCCGTCCAACCACCCTGATGTAGAAGTAGAATGATGGAACCATTGTCACACTATCACTGTGAGCTATATTGCTATAAGCCTGTACCAATCAACCTGTAATCAAGCTGTAAAAACATGTACCAATAACTTGTACCAACATGTACCATACATCAACATGTACCTCAACCTGTACCATAAACACATGCATCAACCATGCACCAAATCTGTACAAATAACATGTCACAATAACCTGTCCAAACAACCCGTAATCAACCTGTACCATAAACAAGTGCATCAACCATCCACCAACCTGTACCTCAACCTGTACCATAAAGGAGTGCATCAACCATGCACCAACCTGTACCTCAACCTGTACCATCAATGAGTGCATCAAACATGCACCAAATATTTACCAATAATGTATCAAATACACCTAAACTATGACTCATCAATATGCACCAACATCATCAACTATACACCTCATGTATGTGCCAAATCATCAACTACTTTTCTCAACCATGTACCCAACATGTACCTCAACCAAACTCCCTCATCAATTTCATCATCCAAATCTAATTTGTATCTCTTTAATAGACCTGGTGTATATGATCACATACCTTGTTGAATTATGGCTTATTCTAGATAACGAACTTGTAGAGTGTTCCCCGCATGAAATATTTATTGTATGGATATGAAAATGGTAAAAAGAAAACTACATACTATACTCTAACCAATATATTTATTCTTACTGAATTTGGATCTGCTATGAAGAAGTTATGATCTTTTTACCCAAACCACCTATTTTAGACTAGTTTCAGGACTAGCCACGAACCCTATTTTCCATGGAGTGTAACTCCAAAAATACAATGACCCACAAGCTGAAATGTTTATCACAACTAATTGGATATGTTTCCTCAATGACCTCCCAATTTCGTGGTCTGAATCATTCTAGAAAACAAATTATTGCGAAAATGGTGAGATGACCTGTAAATAACATACCTGAGTTGCAACCACTTTGACTACTTTGAGCTTTTGGGGCTTCTAGATGACTCGTGAGGGTTCTCCAACTTCACATACCACTAGAAATGGCATGACATGTACTATCCATCTAGAATCATCTTGCCTACAAATATGTCAAAACTCATACCATTATCCATAAAACAAACTTGGTTCCATTACCGAGACCTTTGTACTACCATAATTTGCTACTAAACATTCGTCAAGGGTTGAAATCAATGACAACCAACCCAATTAATAAACAATCATCACATATCTTCTAAGAGATAAGCTTCCACCATTTTAGCAAGCTTGTTTTCATTCTACATTTTACAGTTTTCAACATATTTATTATTTAATAGAAGTCAATTTTTATTGTATCTTTGTTATTTTTCACCGTGTCTCTGTGTTAATATTATAAATATGTGTTTTCATTTTGTTCTGCTCATAAATCTGGATCAGTGGTATCAGAGCAGTCTTCTCCTTATTGTTTTTAGTGCATGTCCCCAATGCGGTCAAGGTATAGAGATTTTTTTTCTTGAGGACAACTACTCTTGCACGAGTAAGAAACCATTCACGGAGGGAGAAAAAAAGGATGATGGGATAGGAGATCCTTTTAAAATGTTTCTCGAGGAATCCCTTGAGAGACATAGGAATGATATGATGGACAACTTTGAACAAATACTTCGACGACTACCGACAAGAAACTTATCCACCTCAAGTAGAGGTGTCGCCCCCTTCAAGGTACAAATCAATTTTGATATTCCTATATTTGAAGGTCAAATAGATGTGTATGTCACCGATAAATGGTTAAACCTTATAGAAGGGTATTTTACTATGCAAAAATATTTCGATAGAGAAAATATTACATTTGTACTCCTCAAGTTCCTCCCCCATATTAAAGATTGGTGGGATACATTCTATGAGAAAAAAGAAATAGAGGGATCCACATTATTTGCAGTTTCACCAACTTGGGGTTCCTTCATGGATGTTATTAAGGAACAATGATACCCTGTTGGAAGTTATGATGAATTATATACGAGATGGAACACATTATGTCACGAAAGAGACCAAAAAATGCTATATTTATCCAAGTGGATATTGGTGGCCACCCACATGTTCCATATTCCAATTGGCTCATGTGGACAATTTTAAGTTCAACATTTTCTCTGTAATGGGGACATTTATTTGTAATAGTGGGTTCTATAATTATGGGGTTGTCCTGAAACCCTACACAACATCCAGGTGCATATTGGTGGCTTCCCACCTATTCTAACTAACTTATTTTGGAAGTTTTGATGTGAGTACATCTTTCTGTACTTTCAAGGATGTTTTGAGGCTCTAAACAATATTTTTTTGTCTTGCCACAATCAAACTACAAACATAGATAGATTTTGATGGCATAATGTGTATTTCTCAAAAATAGCTTTTCAACGCTATCACACACATAAAACAGAGATAATATGCAAAATTTATGACCCTGAGAAGTTAATGTACTAACTTACCCCAACAGGGCCCACATAACTTTTGGCGTTTCATCTCTTAGGGTTAGGTTTTTGGATGTCTAGGGTTTTGGAATTCATGCTATCATAAAAAGGCCTTCAATGCCTCATTTTAATCATCTTCTAGCAAATGAGCATAGCCATCACATCTCTTATCAAAGATAAATATGCCACCATTCTAGCGAGTCTTGCACTCTATATTTTTATAGTATATTTACAATTCTTTCATTAAAATAAATCATGTATTGTTGTATTTCTTTGTTTCTAGAAATTTTCATGAGTATTTTATTGTAATATCTTTTCTTTCATTTCGTTCCGAAAATAATCTAGATCAGTGATATTAGAGCATGATGCTTTTGATTGTTTTTCAGTGCATGTCCCCGAAGAGGTCCAAGTATATCCAGTTGGGTCTCAAGCCTGTCTTTATTGAGGAAAATCACTCTCACATGCCCAAGAAACCCTCGATGGTGGAATAAAATAAAAATGATGGAGTAGAAGATTATATTATCCTATTTCTTGAGCAATCTCTTGCACGATAGAGGGATGAAATGATGGATAAATTTTCACACATCATTCAATGCCTACTGATAGCAACATGCACATCTTCATCAAGCGACCATTTTGGAGGGCCTCTCCCTTCAAGGTACAAGTTAATTTTGATATTCCCATATTTGAAGGTCATATAGATGTAGATTCCATAGAAAAATGGTTAAATCTGCTAGAAGTTTATTTCTCTATTCAAAATGTTTCCAGCAGAGAAAATATCACCTGAGTCCTCACTCCTCAAAGCTCTCCCCCATGTCAAACATTGGTGGGAAACTTATTGGGAGAAAAGTTCCATAGAGGAATATGGAATATATGGGGTTGGAGCTACTTGATATTTTTTTGTGGATGCGGTCAAGGAACAACACTACCCTATTGATAACTATGAAGACTAGTACATGAGAAGGATGACACTACGACAAGAGAAGATCCAAACAGTGCTGGAGTTCACAAATACATTCCATACCTTTCACACCAAGATGGGTATGAAATACTTCGAGAAACATTTGATTTTGAAATACCATGGGGATCTGCATAGATACATCCAAACCAAAATGGATTTCCTAAACATATCATCATGGGGAGTTTCATATTGATATGATGTCAAAATTGAGAAAACATTTAGTCACCATAACAAATGGGAATTCGGGTCTGCAAATCTACAAAAAACAAAGCATGGTAAAGACGACCCTAACCAACAGGATCTAGACAACCAGTCTAAGAAACAAGACAATAAGGGTAAAGGAAATACAAAGAATGACACTAGGAAGTGGTGTGACTTCCACAAAATCCCCTCGCACAACATCGTTGAATGTCGCTCAAAACAGTCATTGATGGCCGAGGTCAAAGACATGGAGATGAATCCTAATTCAGAATCCGATCCAAAAAATATTTAAAATAGACATATCATTGATGTAGACCCCACTTTTACTATCATGACCACAACAATTCAACCATAAGAACTAGTAGATCCTGAAGAGGGGGACCTCCTTTTCCATTCACAGATGTGGGTGAAGGGGACCCCACTACATTTCATTTTTGATAACGACAACTAGAATAACTTTATATCAGCTAAGGTCATCAAACAGTTGGGGTTGTCTACAACACCACACCCAAAACCATACAACATTCGGTGGCTTCACCAGGGGTGATATATCTGTGTCAACCAACAATGTTGCATGTCCTGTGGCATCTAGCCCTTCAAGGATGAGATAGTTTGTGATGTTTCCCCTCTTGATATCTGTGATTTTGTTTTGGGCCAACCATATTTGTGGAAAAGTCATGTTTTTTATGAGTCTAGACCCTATAGTGTCATTATCACTCTGGGATGTCATCTTTGTAGGATACCAGAGGTAGTTCCGACTATTGTTCCACCAAAATAGTGATGCAAGTTTATCTCTCATACTACAAAATTGATCCTCTTCACAGTATGTTCAAAGGATTCACATAAGGCCACTACATCCTCAACAACTTCTATCCAACAAAAATAGATTGTCATAGAGAAAGAAGAATTTTTTTCTTCACCTGCAATGGTGCCTACACAATGCCCTGTCAAACCTAGAGACAACGGGTTGGTGGAATAGATTCAACCTCACCAACAAAAGGTTTGTGACATCCTTCCATAAACCAAGCAACACAACTTATACAATGAGGCATGTAGCTCACCAAGATTCAGATTCAGAAAATTCTTTCCCCTCTTCCCTGGGCACTCAACACAATGGATACCATTTCTCCTAATTGGGAAGGATTGATCTAGGTGGATATTGGTGGCCACCCACCTATTCCATATTCCAGCTCTCTCATCTTGACAATTTTCAGTTCAACACATTTCTCTGTAATGGGGACATTTCTTTGTAATTGTGGGTTCTACACTTATGGGACTATCCTAAAACCCTACACAACATCCGGGTCGATATTAGTGGCCTCCCACCTATTCCAACTGGCTTATTTTGGAATTTTTCATGTCAGTACACATTTCAGTACTTCCAGGGCCATTTTGGGGATCTAAATAGTCTATTTTGTCTTGCCACAATGAAACTATGGATGGATTCAGAGTTTGATGATATATTGTGTACTTATTGAAAATATATTTCCAACAAGATATCACACGCCTAAAATTTTGATGTACTAACTAACCCCAATGGGGCCCACATGAATTTTTGTGTTTCATCTCCTAGGGTTAGGTTTTTGGATGTCTAGGGTTTTGGAATTCATGTTATCATAAAAATTCCTTAAGAGCCTCAATGTAATCATCTTCTAGCGAATGAGCATAGCCATCACATATCTTATCAGAGATAAATCTTCCACCATTGTCGTAAGTCTTTCACTCTATATTTTTACAGTCTCTTTACAATTCTTTTGTTAATAGAAATCGTGTATTGTTGTTTTTCTCTGTTTATGGAAATTTTCATGAGTATTTTATATTAATATATCTTCTTTCATTTCGTTCCAAAAATAATTTGGATCGTAGAGTTCACAAATGTCTTCCATACCTTGTGCACCAAGCTGGGTATCAAATATTTATAGCGACGTCTCGTGCTCAAGTACCATGGTGGTCTGCATAGATGCATCCAGAAAGAAATTGATTTTTTTGACATCTCATTCTTGGGCGCATCCTATCGATATGTCGTCAAAATCGAGAAGAATATTAAACAAAAGACGTGGGAGTTTGGGTCTAGGAAGATGTCACAAAATAATCAGGGAAATGGCATCCCCAACCTCCAGAACAAAGGACAAAGAAAAGATAGTAAACCTCAGGACAACCAGTCCAATCTGCAAGAAAATAAGGACAATGGGAAGACGAAGAAAGATACCGGGAAGTGGTGTAAATTCCATAAGATCCCCTGACATAACATTGTTGATTGACACTCAAAGTAGTCATTGGTGGATGAGGTGAAATCCTCTAAATCATATGCAAGTTATGAATTTAAGTTAGAACCAAAAAAGGGGAGACATATCATTTATGCAGAACCTAGTGCCATTGTTGCTACCACTAAGATCCATCGCAATGAACCTGCTGAGCCAGAGGAAGGAACGCACCTCTTTCATTCACAGATGTAGGTGAAAGGAACTCTATTGCACTTCATAATTGATAGTGGTAGCTATAATAACCTAATCTTAGTAGATGTCATCAAGTGTATATCCGTAACATTAATGTTGCACCAACAACTCTACATCATTGGATGGCTACGTCGAGGAAGCGATGTTCACATCATCCAACAATGTCTCTTGTCATACGACATCAAGCCATTCAAAGATGAGGCATTATGTGATGTTTCTCCCCTTGAATTTTGTGATGTTATTTTGGGAAAAAATTATTTATGGAAACATCATGTTGTATATGATTCTCGGCCTCGCAATTTTAATATTACATTAAACTTGAAATTGTATACAATACCTGAGGTAGTCCCACCTAGTGTTATTTTCTTGATCTCTGCCAAGTAGTGAAGGAAGGTCATTTATTAGACCCAAAATTTTTTGTTCTTCATGATTCACTCTTAGAGTGACCAAAAGGTTGTTTCCACATCCATATCCTCTATGACCAACCTCTCCATGCAGTAGAAGAAAGTGGATAAGGTCATAGAAAAATACAAAGACATCTTCTCATCACCTACTGGGGTACCTCGCCACTGCCAAGTCAAGAATCCCATCGATCTGAACCCCAATGCACCACTACCTAATGGTACAGTCTATCGCTGCTCTCTTCTAGAAAATGAATATGTTAAGCATCAAATCCAAGAACTTATCCACAAGAGGAACATATGACTCAAGTCATCACCTTATGGAAGCCCAATCTTAATAGTGCAGAAGAAAGACGAGACCTGGAGAATCTGAATTGATTACCGAGCCCTAAATAAAATCACAGTCAGGAACCCATACCTGATTCCTTGAATTGACTATCTCCTTTATCAACTCAACGGGGGAAAACAATTCAATAAGATTGATGTGAAGTCTGGCTACCATCATGTCCCAATAGAGAAGACAAATGTATGGAAAAATTCCTTCAAGTCAAAAGAAGGTCTTTTTGAATGGTTGGTCATTCCCTTTTGTTTACAAAATTTCCCAACAACTTTCATGAGGATGATGAATGATATTTTGTGGCCTTTCACTAATTATTTTGTAGTGGTGTATCTAGATGACATCCTCATCTACATCAATACTTGTCCAGAACACTTGCATCATATTCATGACAAATAAATGTAATCCATTATGAAATTCTTCCTCCAGTTGAGGAATTACATTTTCGGGAAGGAGACAGTCATCCACAATGATCATAAGTTGTTGTAGTTCATGAAGACACAAGGTAAATTGTATAATGACAACTATCAAAAGTGGTCCACATATTTGTAGCAGTTCCACCTCAACATCAAGTATAAAATAGGAAGTAGCAACTGAGTCGTATATTGCCTCAACTAACCTTGATTGGTAGAACTCACCATAGTGCTAGACTCTTCTGGCCACAAGATCTCCAGATGGCCCCACCTCTATGAGACATATCCTAAATTTGCCAACACCTACCAGATGTTGGGCGCAAACACAACTTTCACTATTTTCCATCTTCAGGATGGGTTTTTGTGCCATCTATCTGGGTCATCTCTTCCTTCCATCAAGAAAGAAAGCAAAGATGATTTGGGAATCCCACTATAGTTGGGTGGCAGGACACTTTGGCGTGGAAAAGACAATGGTAGTGTTGTAGTGACATTTCTACTGGTCAAAACTTCGAGAGGATCTCAACAAGTATATTTGGTCCTGCATTTCCTATGTTATTTTCAAGTTGACCTCTAAGAAACAAGGGTAGTACACTCCTCTTCCTACTCCTGGTAGGCCTTGGAAATCCATCTCAATGGAATACATGTTGGGACTTTTGTCCACCAAGTGGGGAAATGACTATGTTTTTTTGGTTGTTGATCGCTTTTCCAAGATGGTGATTCTGGCCGCTTACAAGAAGAGTATCACATCAGAGACCACTACCAGGAACTTATTTGAATGAATGTGGGTGCACTTTGGGATCCCAAAAAATATTATCTCAGATCAAAACAGTCGGTTCCTCAGCACATTATGGTCGATCCTTTGGTCACTGCTAGACACCAAGCTCACCAAATCCAATTCCTTCTATCCCCACATGGATGGCCAAACTGAGGTCATCAAAAATATGATTNCTACACTTTCTTTGGCATTTTATGAATTTGTGATGGGTGAAGAATATATATCATGTAACTTATCCCAAATTTATTTGGCTGATGAACATTTACCAACATTTTCTCTTACTATATTAGGTAATTATTCCCAGATGAATCCATTTCTATTTTGTTATTATTCTTCAATTCCTTCTTAGCAAGAGTCTTTGCCCTTTTTGAACTATCATATCCTGTAATGCCTGATATCCAAATATAATACCCCTGTGACTCTAAAACCACTTTCTTCCTTCAACTCCACATCTGATACTTTAAACCATTCTGACCATTGAACAATTGTACTCCATTTTTATAATAATCCATGATATCCTTCCAGTGGTTAAATTGTTTGTTGAAGGAACCTTCTCTTATACCAATTGTTGAATTACTGAGAGGGGGCGTGAATCATTAATAGAGCAATAGATACTTTTTAACCACAAAATGAAAGTGTTATATCAATAAATCATTGTCATCCAATAGTTGCAGAGTAAAAAAACAATGAACAAATGAGCAATCATACACATACGTAGTACACCAATGTTTTTATGTAGAAAACCAAAGAGGGAGAAAAACACATAATGTTTTTTCTTATATTTCTTTAAGAATTACATTCATTAGAAGGAAAAAAATCCTTTGTTTTCTGTCTTCAACTAGAAGGAGGCTCCAACCCCCTAGTTTCTCAGGATACAACTTGAAGGAAGCTTCAACTCCCCAATACTATGGCTACAACGAGAAGGAGGCTACAACCCCCTAGTTTTTCAGGATACAACCTAAGGGAAGCTCCATATCCCCAATTATTTGGCTACAACCAGAAGGAGGCTACAACCCCCTATGTTCTTCATCTATAACTGGA
>JZKD02S1982389.1:64576-81065 GCA_000966675.3 Picea glauca
CTCTCGAACTAGGTAATCGTTAACCTATAGTTCGAGCCGCGACGGGGGTGCTAGTAGGCTGTGGCAGGGATGTTGTCCACACCTCTCCCCCAATCTCTCTGGATCTTGTGTGTGGCCCCTTTACTCCATATGTGAGTCCGGTTGGCAAGCTATCGTCAGCCTGCATCATCAACCATTAGGCCAGATCCTGTCAACAACACATCATAAAAATCAATAGCATATCATCAAATCGAAACAATATCATCGTAAATGAAACAACTCAAAAATGCCACTTCCTGGCTCAATCCGGAGTCCAAGAGAGTTCCACCGATGCCTCTGCATCCTCAAGGTCCGAACCCTGCACACTCAAATGAAGCTGAGTCAGCAGCACCTGTCTACAACAAGGTAGTAAAAACATCCTGTCATGCATCATAATGAAAGAAAAAGTTTTATCATCATAAAAATCCAGATCACTTGCGAGCAAGTGTCCTCAAAGAATAAGTTTGGTAAGTGCGCCAGAGCGGGATGTTACAATTGATACCTCAGTTGTGTTAAGTGAATGGATATGAAGAATTTTAGGTATCCATCTCAAATTCCATTCCTAATTGCCACTACGTGGTTCACCTGATCCCTCTAATTCATTTATACAATAATTTGGTAGGGTGACATTTTTAATAAAAAATGAAGGCAAATGGCCCAAATTTTATGCTAGCAATTAAAATTGAAATGTAGATAATAAAAGATCTTTGAAAAAGTGTAGTTGCCAAGCGTTGAAGACCAAAAGACCTCGGGAAAAGTATAATTGCCAAGCATAAAATGCCAGCACCGCCACATGCACAAGGTTGATTAGACCCACTAACATCTCGCTTTCCTGACCGTCAGATCGAAAACCAAGACCATAATGCAAACTGGTAACGGAGAGAGATTGGGATTTAGTTTGAAACCCCAGAATGGGATTTGGTTTGAAATCCGAGAATGGATTCTGGCCACCAGGGGCTTAGGTGGGGAATAACCACAACAATGACAGTCCATTTAGAGTATTGTGGAATGCAATGGGGCTTAATAACCTCATGCCAAAAAGGTCTTGGTCAGATAAGTTAAGAACTTGTTTCACAATTTTGATATTTTTTGTTTGAAACAGGTTAAGTCTCGGGTTTGCTTTTGAAGGGTTTTCTTTTAAATATGTTTTCTTTTCCATTGGTGCCTTTTATCCAATGGTCATGGAAAGAAAAAGAGAGAGAAAAATGACATGGCCAGTACCACATAAATCTTATCAATATAGAAAATTTCATACCAAATCAATGAATACATTCAACACAAGGTAATTGGCCACCCTGATAATATCCTTTTTTCTTAACAGGTCTGCACATAAGATAAGATAAGATAACAAGTCTTCTCATAAGATAAGATAAAATTATATTATGTCATTATGTCTTTCTTAACAGGGTTGCTAAGATAACATAATGTAATATCCTTCTTTATGAACAGGGATGCTAAGATAAGATAAGATGTGTTTCAGATTTGCTAGTAAGTTTCCCTTATGTAGAAAAAAATCTGGTGTGTTTGTATCTCTTTAGCTGGAGGCCAAGGGAGTTGGAAGTATGATCCAATCTTGGAATCTATTCAACATTGATTTGAAGAGCCCTTACTCAAAGACCATAGAGCTCTGCTTCTGGTGGTATCCAGGGTAATCTAGCTAGCAGGAAATGCCAACATATTCCAGTATAGGGAAACTCCTTTTCAGGTTTTTCAACAAGTCCAATTTTGAAATGAAGATATTTTTTCTATGGGAACAGTAAAGGCTCCAAGGAAAATCTATATTTTAGAAATTGACAGGGTTTTTCAATAGAGCTTTCCAAGGAACCCTTGGCTTATGTGGTGTTGGGTGTTTAATATACTGGTTGGATTCCCATAAGTTGCATTTTAGGGCTGGCATTGGTGATGGTTCAAACAACTTTTCTGAATGGAATGCTCTTTAATTAGTAAAGAAACTAGCCATTGAAAAGGGTCTTTCTCAACCTCAGATTTTTGGAGATTCAAAAATGGTCACTGAATGGGTAAAAGGATCCATGAGCCTGGAGAATCTAGTTCTAAAACTTCTATTTAGTCAAGAAAAGTTGTTGTATGGGAGCTTCTCAATGATCTCTTACTCCCATATTTAGATGATACTTAATGTCCAAGCAGATGATTGGTCAAAAAGAGCATCACTTATGTCAATAGAAGAAATTGGAGACATTATTTATCTAGCACATATCAGATCCTTGTATGACTAATAGATGTAGTCAGAATTAATTTTTAGACTGTTATATTTGATTTTAACTTTTATGCCCTTGTGTTGTTTTACTGGCAAAAACTATGGTTTTTAATTGGTGACTAATGTTGAAGGGGAAAGCCCCCCCCCCCTTTTTTTTTTCAGCTCATCATTTTGAAAACAAAGTATAAGAAGAAATATGGCCTCAAGGCTATCTTTTGATCTTAGTCAACTTGGTGAAGTCACCCCTCTTATGTTAAAAGACGAAAGGATGATGCAACAGATTTTGTTTGCATCAACAAATACATAAACTCCAAAATTCTTTCATTGAAGAAAATATCCACTAGCATAACTATTGTGAAAAAATTGATGCCCTAGGAATGGAACACAGGATGTGGTCCCAACCAGCAGGTTGCTTTACCAGTGAGATATATTCCCTTTCATGAGAGGCATCCTTATAAATGTGTGGATTGCTACCTCCAGCGCCTCCACTGACGACTTCAAGTGACACTTCGACTCAAGTCCCTTGGCCACCACCAACTTACCTGACTTTGATACCATGCTGAAAATTGGGTAGGCTAGGAATCAAACACAAGGTCTGCCCCTTTCATGATGGGCATCTTTTCCAGTTCAATCTAAAGGCGTGCTTCTGGTAATAACAACACTTAGTATCGAAACTAACTCAAAATATGGGGGCTTTCTTTCAAAATAGGAAGGCTCTCTCAATAGGCATTACTTACTCAAAATAGGGGGGATTATTTCACTTAGTATAGAAGAATAGAACCATCACTCGACTCCCAATCTAAAAGGGTAGAAGAAGGCAGGCGGTATTCTAGTTTGACTGCCAGAAATGCCCTTTCTAGGTTCAATGGTAGAGTTACAAGAGACCATTTACCCGTATATTTACAACTTGTATAATCATAAACATAGATGCTTGTTTTTTGTCTCTTTGATCAATGCTTGATGTCTGATGCTACTTTTCTTTGAGGTGCTCATCTTTCTATCCTTTTCTTTAGATATATGTTGTAGTAACATTGATTTGGCAACAAAGTAAAGTAGGGAAGCGATTCAAAGCATATCCCCAAAGATGGTTTCCGGATATCCCCGACGATATGATATGAATGGAAGTATGGCAAGGCCTTCCTGCCATTAAATCATATCTGCTACTGAACTTGGGAATGGGGGGGTTATGGGGGTCCTTAGTAAAGAGATCCTCCTTCCTTTCCTAATGTAGTGAGGGAGATACCTCTTACCTTATGTCCATTGTGAGTTAAGGAAGCCAAAATTGAAGAGGTCATACATTTAACATGGTTCAATTCGCTTGTCAGGGGTGAAAATGACAGGAAGTTGGCTAATAGAGTGAAGCATGAATAGAGCAAGGTGTTAATATAGCAAAGCATAGATATTAGTTATATGTATCTATATCTATTTCTTACCGCCTATCCTTCTACTTTTATTGACCTAAATATATTATCTAATACAACACCCGTGGAAACACCACCAATAGCAAGGGAAAAGGAAGCATGCTAAGCCTTGTATTTGGACTTGAGGGTCTGCCATGGGATACAATGCAGATGCTTTTCTATTTAATGCAGGTTCCTGGTAGAGTTGATGCAGTTAGGGCCGAGAAGATGTGATGCATTGGGCAGGTTGAGCATAGACTTTTGTAGGACATGTGCAATACATGCAGAGTTCCCATCGTGCATGTGAATTTCTTAAAGACAAGTAAGAAGTAATTAAAAAAAATATTGCGATTAATTAAAGTAAACACTGATTACAAGGAAATATTTCCATTGCCATGTGCGTATCACGCTGGGAAAATGGACATGTGGCCATATCGAGACACCCACCCTACTGCATTACTTTCGGTTGGACAGATACTACCAGTCATTCGTGGGAACTACCATTTCCTCTAAGGCAGGGGCAGGGGCAGGGGCAAGAGAAGGCTTAAGTAGCAAAGTAAACACCTATTTGTTAAAGTGTTATCTAATTATTCATTTTTCTCATATCTTTTGTGAGTGTATGGTGATCATGGGCGTGGTCACTTATATAAAGACACCCAGAGGGCTTCGAACCCTTAACGCAATTTGGGCACATCACGTCAGTGAGGAGGTGCAGAGGCGGTTTTACAAGAACTGGTACAGGGCCAAGAAAAAGGCTTTCACTAAATATGCCAAAAAGTATAACTTTGAGGAGGGTAAGAAAGCAATCTAGACCGAGATGGAGAAAATGAAGAAGTATGCCACCGTCATCAGGGTTCTCGCGCACACCCAGGTATGTATGCTATTTCTATGTAGATATTCCATTCACACATCTTACCTATGTGTAGGCTATCTTTGTAGCAGCTAGGCTACCCCATTATGCAACCAACCATAGGTAGCATCTTGACCCTAGCCCTTTATACCAACCCTACCATAGCTAACCGAGCCCTTTATACCAGCCCTGCTAGAGCTAACCGAATCACACCATCGAACCTACTCCATGAAAAGCACCAAAGCGTGAACCCACTCGAATCATGCAGGTACAACCTATGAAAGCATGCAATTCAATTCATAAGTCCAACCTAAGTACCACATGTGAATGCATGCAATTCAATTCACAAGTTCATGGATTTCATCTTCATCCTAATTTCTAGAGAAATCCTAAATCTAATTGGAAGAGAGAATTGGGTCTGGAACGTGTTAAGGGTAGCATCATACTTTTCAAATCCTGTTAAGGGAAACATCATACTTTTCAAATCCAGTGGATTTAGGTGAATCCAATATCCCGTGTAATACTTATTCTACATGAGAATGAGATGCTTAAACAATCCAAATTAGACCATACAATATGCTCTACACCATCTTTGTGATGCTTGGCTTGAGGTTGTCTACATCTTTTCGGTTTTCATGGATGAGTAAGGGAGATTCATTCAATGTATTTCGGTCTATTTCAACATAAAATCAAATTATCCTGCTCTTTTAATATCAATCTGTATGCATGAATCTAATTTGCAGTCTGAAACCTGTGTGTCCTGATTCAGTAACGAGGTAGAGATTCATAAGATCATATCTCACCGTAAATTCTATTTCTTATTCTTTGAGCCACACTTCAACTAGATATTATGCTATGTCTAGATGCTACTGAGAAGTCATTTATTAATATCTGAATTTTGATGGCCTTGCCTGCAGAATCATTCCCACATCACTGAATCTCTAGGTAAGGCTCCGTGGATGGTTAGCATTTTCCAAGAATGAAGAAATCAACTAGATAAAATAGTCATGTGTCAAAGACAAAGTGGGATAGTTTCTCTGCATTGAGATCCAACAATGGATTATTAGCATTGAGTCATGCTCAAAAATTGGTTGAGTCCATTGCCAACAAATAATCCGATTATTGTTCTTGTTTGTGATCGAACTGCTTGCCAAGCTCCTGCCAGGTAAGGGGGCTACTATACAGCCTTGATCTGGAAATGCTTCTCAAATAAGAACCTTTCTAGACATGGTCATTTGATGAAATTAAGTGTTTCCTTTCCATAACATCTTCTCTCATGTTGTGGAGACAAAGGTACATATATCAATGCATACCAAGGGAAGAACAGGCTTGCAAACAATAAAAAAACTACAAACTATGAAAATGTACTAGACACAGTCATTTGATGAAATTAAGTGTTTCCTTTCCATAATAACTTCTCTCATCCTGTGGAGATGAAGATATTGATACCAATGCATACCAAGGGCAGAAGAAGCTTGCAAACAATGAAAAAACCTACAACTTATGAAAATGTATGTAATTTGACAAGTGCCCCTCCTAGTTGTACTCGAAGAAAGTATTTTTTTTTTCTTCTAGAGCTTAATTCCTGAATCTAGGTTTCTGATGAATTCATGAAGGCTAAACAAAATAAGGATCTTCAAAGAACGGCCTTGGAAACTATTCATTCCAGACGATACTCAATATGTGAGAGGAAAATAGAACTTGAAAAAGATGTAATGATCTTGTTTTCATTACTTTCATTTTATTTGAATTCTCATAAGAAAAAGAAAAGGGCTCATAGCTATGATTGGATAGAACATGGGTTTTGGCATTGACAAATTTCTACTGTGAATTGTAGATAGAGAAGTTAAGGAAGAATCTTAGGTATGAGGAGAATGCACACAGAGCATTGGAGCGAGCATTTACACGACCTTCTGGTGCTCTTCCTCATCTTCCATCGTATCCACGACATTTTCTACGACATTTTTCCAAATCCGATTCAATTCTTATTCCCTGGCTTAATTTGTGTTCCTTGTCGAATGCCCTGGTCTGGCTATGCTTCCACAGGTCCTCCATTCCCTCATTTTACTAATATGTCTAGACTTATTATTAAAAGTATACACCATGGACATGGTAAACTGTCATATCAATGAAAAATATATTGTTTCCTGAAATGATTATGAATATTTAATTTCCCTAGCAAGCCCCTGACATTTTTCTAAGTTCGATTCAATTCTTACTCTCTTCTTAGTGTAGGTACCTTTCTGAATGCCCTAGTATGGTGTTTTGGTTGTGAATCCACAACCAAAGGTGGTTGGTCTCTGTTAACTCCTTAAGGAACACATATGGAAACATATGAGCTCATTTACAAAATCTAAAGTATTGCTCATAAAGGAAAAATTGTAACTATGTTGTTCTGTCTAAAATTTCAATAAAATTTTAAATTTGTAACTATGCTAAGTGGAGCAAGAAATACCAGAAACATCTATAAATTATGCTGTGAAGCAATGTGTGCAGGGTTGTTGCGCTGTGGAATCAAAACATCATGTCCATAAGAAGAATATATGAATAGTTTCTTATACGGATTGACCATAGTGGTTTCGACAAAGGTGATGCTACTTTCCAACAATTTGTTTGTATTGATTTTAAAATCGCTATTTCTCCGGGTGCTAAATAGCATTCCTACATTAAACAGAGACTGAAAATAGGAATGAAACTTACTGGTGAATGATGGATAACGAAATTGCAAGTCCATGATTTCGATGTTTCAAAGTTGAAGCAATCAACGTTTGACGTGGGCCGTTTGTAGGTTTTTTTTATCAGGGCCACTAGTGACGACGATAGTGTAAGGTTGTTCACTACACGGCGACTGCATGCATCAACATAAAAATAAAAGGAAAATTGTGTTAGAAATCCAAAAAAAGCATGCAACATAAAAATAAATGGAAAATTGTGTAAAAATAAAAGGAAAATTGTGTTAGAAATCCAAAGAAAGATTTTATAGACATACTAAGTAACCACATACCTTAGTATTGCAACTCTGCACACTGTCACCAACGCTTCGACCTGGCACACGTTCGCGGCCTGGGCCTGTTCAAAACAATCTAAGCACCTTCGAGAGCAGGGTCGATTCGTCCGAAGTCAACTACAACCGTAAAGAGTTGTATGGTAAATATGATAAAGAAGACAAAGAGTTCTATGGTAAGGCAGAGTTGTATGGCGCAGACCTGTTCAAAACAATCTAACCACCTTCGAGAGCAGGGTCGATTCGTCCGAAGTTAACTGCAACTGTAAAGAGTTGTATGGTAAATATGACCAAAGAGGCAAAGAGTTGTATGGTAAAGCAACTGCCAAATAATTAATGTACCATTATTCTCCAACTAATGCATTTATCATCAATTCATTATTATACCTGCCGCAGACACGTATATAGCATTCGATTTTTTTGAGCATTGACCAAACATTTTTCAAAATTTCCTAAGTTTTACATTAGCCCATGAATTATTTTATTTTCCTGCAATTTTAAAAGGGAATTATCTACGATACCATTGGTAAATGATTTGAGCTCTTATTGTGAAGTCGACGACGGCTTTGGTGGGATTCACAACCCGGTTTAATATTTTTTGCCATATTAACTTCAAGTTTGGTGCGAAATGGTGGAAAGTTGGCAACGGCATGGGTTTTCATTATTCTCCAACTAACGCATTTATCATCAATTCATTATTATACCTACCGCAGACACGTATATAGCATTCGATTTTTTTGAGCATTGACCAAACATTTTTCAAAATCTCCTAAGTTTTACATCAACTCATGAATTATTTTATTTTCCTGCAATTTTAAAAGGGAATTATCTATGATACCATTGGTTAAATGATTTGAGCTCTTATTGTGAAGTCGACGAGGGCTTTGATGGGATTCGCAACCCGGTTTAATGTGTCAGATATTATTTCAAATCTGCATGTATCTTTTGTCACCTTGCCAGATTCTGCACTTGTGTCTTTATACTATGTGTTCTTATTCGGGCCAACGCACTTTGTTAATTTTGCATTTTTAAACTACAGTGAATAAAGTTGATAATGTTTTTTATGTGATGGTACGGTCTTTTTTACAATAAGACCTTTAAAAATTGATCCAATCATATTAGAGATAAATAAATTTAAATATTTAAACAAAATAATAAAATTTAAAATCTAAAGTTTAACTATAATAATTTGTTATTTTTTTTTGTTAGTCAACTCCATACTAATACAAAGTCAACGAAAACTCATTGCTATAATCGTGCTTTGGTAGGGACTAATAACTTAAATTTAATAAAGAATATTTTAATAACTATATATTTTTTAATAATAACTATATAACATGTAATTTATTATTATTATTAATGTGATTGACTTCTATTTTATTTATTAATAATATATTTAAATCATCATATATATTTCCTTCCTGTAATAATAGAAAAATAATTGTTTTGTTATTTAAATTGTATGGTAATTATATAATGAGTTATAGTTTATAGATAAAGGTGAAACATGTGCCATGCAAATTCAAAGTTTCAAAGTTATAGTACTATTATTTTTTATAGCAGTTGTCAAAATGTTCACATTAACAAAAATTCATTATAGAAATAGCAATATCATCATTATGGTAGATAGTGTTTTTGGATGATTACTGTGTACATAGTTTCTAAAAGTTTAATGTCTACCATTATGTTTAACTGTGAAAATTTAAGTTTTTCTATAATATTATTCTTGTTTGAAAAATAATAATGAAAAAAAAAAATTTGTGCATTTAAAAATCTAACATTATCTTCAAATTTATAAATTATTTGTCTCTTAATTAAATTTCAATTAATGGAAGATTAAATTTTACATGAAGGAATTTTGAAAGAAATAAACCAGCATTTATCTCAAGACTGTATTAGAACATGCAGTCTTTGTCAGAACTAAACCTGCATTCTCTGTGTAAGTTCAACCACAACATACAAATAAAAGCTTTATATAAGAAATGACTATTTTTGGGGGGAACATTTATCCAAAATGAAAATAAAAATTGTCAGATTGATAAATTTGAGTGATTATTTCTGTATAATATCTTCCCCACTTTAATCAATTAATTTTAGTTTTGTTTTCTTAAATAAAAATTTATCTCTAAAAATTACTATTTAATAAAATATTCGACAGGATTATCAAATCTCTCAGACTTTTATCAATCGATTAGTATTTTTTTTTCTCTTTATTTAGATCGTCTAGTTCATTACAGCCTCTAGGCTTTTAAGATGTGCATTTACTACATGACATATAAACATAAATTTACGTCCATGAACCATGTTTCGAATGATCTGATCGATAAATTGATGCACCGATACTTTTAGACGGAGTCTCAAAACGCACAAGCAAGCAATATTTATGAGGTTGTACCTCTATCCATGATCGGCTCTTATGGCCATAGGTTGTGAAATAAAGCCAATCAGTTTTAACAGAATGAACATGAAATCTTCATTATTTTGATATGCTATTAAATAACATGGTTTGAATATAAAAATATAGGTTAAGTTTAATGTAACTAACCAAGAATCGGGGATGTGTGGGGGTGAAAGACAAATCTCAAGTCAAGATGAGGATGTGTGTAATGCCTATCCTAAATGTTAACCTAAAATAAAGCATGGATTTTTTTTTGGGTAAGCAATACAATAATTAGAGTAAGGACATAAAATAGGAAGCATGTAATTGATTTTTACTTTTGTATATAGTTAATAATATATATTTCATTCAATAACCTTTTGCTCATAGAATTCATTTATAAACTTTCATAGGTTTAATAATAATAGTAATTGAATTAAGTCACTAATCATAACTATAAACATATATGTTTTTTGATTTTCTAACTTGTCAATGTATTTTTTATATTTACATAGGTAGTCAATAATATAAATAATATGTGTTTCAATAATAACTTATCAACTTGACTCTTTGGTTATAGAATTCACTTGTAAAGTCCACAAAGATTAATAATACTAGTAATTGAATTATGGTTAACAATAAGCATATATCCTAATTGATTCCCCAATATGTCAATGCACAAATCTACTCAACAACATATCAAATAAAGAGAAATACTTCAACCAAAAAATTCATCTCCCTTTTAGTCTCAATAACCATGAACAATTAGAATTGAAAGATAATTCCATCAACAATGGTTCAAACAACCAAAGCTGAAATCTAGGTTTCCAACCAAGTAACACTCTATCCCTAATTTCCATTAGATCAATTCAATTCAAGAATTAATTCAACTAATCCCTTTAGTATACCATTCACCTAAACTATCTATGGTTACATCAATCTTATATAGGAAGAACCTTATAGAATAACCTAAAAATTCCACTAAATTTTATTTGTAAGGACGTGTTTAGGACAAAGTCAAATATGCTCAAATGAATGGACTATATCTTCCGAACTCTAATCTGGTTCACCAATATTTTTTTGTCAATGAGACTGTCACTAATTCTAATTACCTCATATAAACCCACTTTGTACTTTTTAAGTTATAGTCAAATCTCTAAGCTAAGTCAATAGTCATCTATAACATAGGATCACAAGCATACTTGTGCCCTTAATGCAAGATATGAACTTGTACCCATCCCCTTAATGAAGGATAAGCATGTGTACCCACAGATGTGTGTAAAGAAAGGTGTGAGTGTCTCTGTTTTATGGGAACAAATTATTAAAATTTCCTAAAAATAGTCCCATAAGTCTGGGTTGAAGATGAGGTATTTGGTTAAGTCATGGACCAACTAGAAGATAGGTATTAAACTTTATTCTTGTGTTGTAACTCTCCCGTATTAAACTTTATTCTTGTGTTGTAACTCTCCCATTAGATGTTTAGTTCATAATTTCTAAAAAGAAGAGATACAAATCTAAATATAATTTCCAATTACAAGCTCCCTTTACATACCTTTCTCAGATGGTTGTAGAAGATATTTCCTTGATGGTTCTTCAATTCCAAGATAGTTCAAAGTATTATCTCCAATCCTCATTTGTCAAATGCAAACAAATGCAAAATTAGTACAAAAACAACCATTCATATTGTGTGGCTCCTATATATTATATGAGGTCTTCACCTCCAAAGTACAAATACAAATATTGAGACCAATTTTAAAACCAATTTACCAAGAAAAAATTGAGCATAATGACAACCATCAAACATTTGGGAGAAAAAGGTGAGATCTCAAGCCAAATCCTCTTTCCTTATATATCCTTGGAGGTTCATGCAATTTATACATCTCATGAATAATAATTATTATTTCAACTACTAAATGGATATTATTCACCCACCAATGTGTCACTCCATCCACAAGTAATTTTTTTTTGTTTAAAATGAAAAATAGAGATTATTCATCACATCCCAACCTCTTCTCCTATTTTTACTTTTTGATGTTTCTTAGATCCCGTTTTTTCTTTATATATTAAGTGGGTGCACATTAAATTGTTTCTTTTCTATTTAAATAATATCACGCTGTTTATTTTTAACTCACCCTTTTCTAAATGCATTTCTATGTCCAATTATAAAGAAAGTTTAATTTCCCTTTTTACGAAAAAGTGTGTAAGTTTGTATGATCAATCAAACTAGTTTTGCAAGTTCATTTGATTTCTCATACTAAAATGAAATTCATATGCCAAAGATTACTTTTCCCCCAAAGTAGATTTACAAATTGTTACCAAAGGTTCTATGCCCCTACATTCCCTTTAAGTAATACCTATCAGTATGCACCAAGGGTGCCATTTTTACACATGCCCTTCAAGTATAATTTTCCAATGGCTTGTAGGGAAAATATCATGGTTGGGACTTAATTAACTCAACTCATTCACCACTAATGATAGATTAATGGTCCTTTAGGAATAAGGATTGACACCTCATTGCACACCCCTTAGTAAATCGTTATGAGTGACCGAATATGTGACCTACTCTCATGGAATCATACAACCTTTCGAAAAAAAACATAAAAAATGTATTTTCCAATCCATTAAACGTAAGGGAGTGCCAGTAGGAAAGACCAGACAAGTTATACCTCCTCTCCCTATGGTACTTATGTCACATATCTCCATACAACCCTTTTCCCATGTGTAATATTCTTTGGAATTTTTTTCCCTATCTATGGATACATATAGAGACAAAGATATCAAATAAAATTATCTAATAATCATGAATAAATAACCCCGATCGAGTGTTAGAGAGGAGAGTACATGATGGGGATCCATCCCACCATCCCATCTGCTTGGAAACATCATACTCAAGTGGACCTGGAAGGAGGACAACACATCACCCACCGGTTAGCATGACTGTCAAGCATTTATACCAACAATCATTTGGTTCGAGGTTCATTCCTCCGCATCATGTTATGATGCTATATCCATCTAGTGCAGTAATGGTGTCATTTGACACGATTATTTCTACTCATTCTCACTGCAAGTCATCACACTCAACATTAACCATGGATGAGTCCAGATTTGGAAGGTTTTATTATTCCTAGTTGCATTGGGTCTACCCTATTGTCACTCCCTCTGATCTTTGTTTCCCTTGTTGTAAATCTCACATGCACATGCATCCCTTATCTCTACAATCTCAGTCATCACTTGCATTTAGACCACCTCTTATCATATATTACCTTGGTCTTAGCCCCCCTACAGTCATGCCTCATGGTGGTCACATGTAGCGAGGGAGAAGTTGCAGAGGGGGAGTCGTATAATTCCATACACACTCCATTGTTTCACCCATTGTTGAGGTCTACGAATCCCACACTCCACCTCACATTCAAGTTGAACTAGATTTTGCAGAAGCTGACGCTACAGTGCTTCGTCGCTTCGTCAACCATGCAACAATAGACAAGGAAATTGGTCAATGGATACCAGAACCTAGCTCATATAAAGATCAAACCACCCTTTACACCAAGATGATCGACCTGTACTGGCTCTTAAAGACAATGATGGGGAAGGTCATGGTAGAGTGGAATGAAGCCCACGAGGAAATATTCCTCCAATTGGATGAAATTCAAATGGAAATTCTCAGGCTTGGTAGGAAGATGGACTGCTTACTCAACTCCAACTCTGATGAATCTAGACCGAGTCATGGCCACGTGAATGTATCTGTTCGGTCTCCCCTTGGTTTTCCCTCTTAAAAGTCTTTAGGTTTTTATGTTCTAGTTTTGGTTTTGGTTTTTCCATCTCAAATGTTGCCTCAAAACTTATGATAGTAGCAATAGTTCTAGGGGTCAATGGTGCAATAACAATGAAAATATACAACAAATATTATTTTTTAAAGGGTATACACTTATGCTTTTTGAACTTTTAAACTATTGTAGAGCTCTCCAACTATTGTATTTTGGCTGGTCAGGTTTCCCAATCGACCGACCAACCATAATCTCTATGTAACTATTTTATTTTACAGTAATGAAAATTGCGGAAGGGATAATTTACAAAAAAAGAATCATGAATAAATAATTACCAATTCCATATACATGTCAATCAAACATACCCTGACCCCATCCCCGGTACACATATTTTGACTCAATCTAGAGTCCATATGCACATGTGATTCTTCCTTTCACACTTAAGAAACCATTAGTAGGATCATATAACATAATAGATTTCATCATGTAACCATGTATTCATTTCCAATATTCCATAGCATCACAATAATATCAAAATATAAACCATAAAAGATATATTTACACATCAATATAAAATAAAATAAAATCAAAAGTGTAGATCATATCATTTATAAGTGTATATGTCAAACAACTAGGTCATTATTGTAACCAAAATTCCCTCAAATAATGACATCATATTAGTCAAATAATGTCAAAGCAAAAGAGGGAACTACATACACCCACTCTTCAGGAAATTTCATCTTGAAGTTATAAAATAAATAAGGAAACTATTTACACATCTCAGTCACATCCTCCCAACTAGATGAAATAGAAATATAACTATCCCATTAGACCTTTACCTAGTTGACCAAATGAAGATGAAGATGTCAAGTTCACCGGTCAACATAATTTTTCTTTCTATTTTGAGCTTCTTTCAATCTTTCTTGAATCATTTTCATTTTCTTTTCCATTTCTTGAATCATTTTAGGTCCAACCAGAACTCTATCTTTAAGTAATATATCCCAACTAAGAGGAGTTATACAGGGCCTACCATGTAAAAAATCAGAAGGTGTTATCTTAATCGAACTTTAATAACTGCATTATATGGAAATTATACAAGAGGCAAATACTCTCCCCAATGATTTCATTGGTCCATTACATACATACGCAACATATCCTCTAATACCTAATTTACCCTTTATGTATTCCCATCTATTTTAAGATGATATGTCATACTCCTAGAGGTTCTTAGAAACTGGTCCAAAATCTTCTCATAAATACTAAACCGCTATCTAAAATGGACTTTTTTAGAATTTTGTGTAGTCTCACTATCTCATTTATAAAAATTCTTGTTATTTATAGTGCTCGATATGTATTTTTTATTGGAATAAAATGTGCATTCTTTGTCAAATTATCCACTACTAGTAATATTGAATCACATCTCCTCGATGTCATAGGTAATTCCAATACGAAGTCCTTTGGAATCACCTCCCATTTCAATTCTAGTATTACATGTGGTTGCATTAATCTGGCTATATATTGATGCCCAACCTTTACTCTCTAACATTCAAGGCATCTAGTTATGAAATCTACTACATCCTTCTTCATTCAACTAAAAAGGAATAATAGTTTTATATCTTTGTACATATTTTTCACTCCAATATGATCCATATATACTGCCCTATGTGCTTCCCTGAATATCACTTTATGGATTTCTTCATTTGGAGGTATATAAATACTTCTATGAAATGTCAATAATCCATCACTAGCTAAAGTATATCCCTCATATTTGAATCATTCTAGCATGATCGGTTTTGAAGGGCCTCATCCTATCAGGTGACTCTGGTTTGAAACTCCACGATAGCTGGGAGGAGACACCTAAAATCCAACCATGTTAAGGGTTGGTGTGGCCCAGGCCGGGTGTGATTCTTGGGTGATTTTGACAACTTAGATTCCCACGGGTCATAGTTTCTTAGACCATGTGATAGTCTCGCAAGTCACGGACATGATAGCAAACAAAAAAAAAGTATATCCCTCATACTTGGGGATTCTCATTACTTCATTTTCCAACTATGTATTTACTTCCACATAGCATGCATCACTTGATTTTGATTTCATTATCTTTTCTCTAAGATTCATCTATGAAATTAACATTTAAAATATCCAAGGTCTTATACTCAAGGAATTTGCTACCTTGTTTCTCATTCCTCTAATACATGAAATTATTTCGAAATCATACCCACTCATTAATTTTGACCATCTTCTCCATCTAACACTCAAATTAATTCATGTAAATATTGTTGGATTCCATTTGGTTTGTCTTCAGATCGAATATTATTCCTACCAATTAATGTCTCCAAATCCTCAAAGCATGCACTACTAGAGAATTTTTTTTTTCATGTGGTTCATGGCCCCGAATATCAGTGCTCACTGCATCCACCGAAAACCCCCCCGGAATTCTCTAGAGAACATGGGGAGGCCAATTATTTTCAAAATATTGGGGGCTCAACAACAAGATCATCTTATAGACCCATTTAAGGGCACAACATGTAACTCACAAGGAATTAAACATGGGTGGGCATGGTAATAATCATTCCTCCCAACAAGCCAAGCTACATCCAATGGAAAAATATTGGAGCAAGTTATAAGTAACACATCACATATTTCTCTTCACGAGGTCTTAATTTCCTTGAAATGTAGGAAATTACCCTACCTTCTTGTATGAGGACTATTCCAAAGCCTTGTTTTGAAGCATTCGTATAAACTATAAGATATTTATCCATCTCTAGTATTTTTAGTTTGGGAGTTGTTGTAAAAAAATTGTAAGCTTGCATAATGTTTATTTGCATTGCTCTCTCTCTCTCTCTCTCTCTCTCTCTCTC
>JZKD02S1982389.1:121492-156364 GCA_000966675.3 Picea glauca
ATTTTCTTTCCTTGGGATTCGAAGGAGGCTTGTCATCCTTATCAAGGGAGATTTGGGGTTATTTGATACATGAACCCTCTCTTATAGTTTTCACATTCTTCCTCTAGTGATATCACGGCCAACACTTTCAAGGCTTCACCCCCACAATCAGTTATTGGTAACTCAAACAATAATACATTTAAATTTTCCTCATGCATTAGCATGGTAATTCCTACTTTATGATTAATTACAAATTGGGGGAAACGGGGTGTTACAATTCCCCCCCCCCCTTAAAGGAACACCGTCCTTGGTGTTCTTTCTCAAAAACACTTGTCATGCCTTTCTCATTCAACCTCTTCAGGGGTCTTTACCTTCATCCTCGGTCAGGTCCTTTTTCGGGATCTGAGTCTTCATCATCTACCTTCAATAATTCTTGGACACAAGCATGTTAACCATAATTTTGTGCGAAAACATCTTACTATTGTTCAAAATTCAAAAAAAAAAAAAATTCATATTATAGCACAGTACTTATCTTTGTAGTTTGTGGATCTGTATCCACATGGTAGTTTTTTAATCCATGCTCATCTCTTTCCTTGACGTACCCATTAGGTGCATGATTCCAATTCAATAGTTTAGAAGAGCTATCTTGATTTCATTTTCCTTTCCAAAGTTTTTTTGCACGGGAAACTACCCACTGTGTGCATGATCCCAATAGTTTTTTTTTAAGAATTATTAAGGTCTCCTCTTCCTTGCGGTCACTCATCCTCCAGGACCAGGCTCAAGCATCCCCTCCACTGTTATACAGTCCCTCGGGCGATCCATCTTGCCCGGCCAAGGTTTTCTCGCACAGGAAAATTTAGAGACTCTATCGAGTCTTACAGTAGAGGTGTCCATCAGACTTGCTTTGCCGAGGCGTACCTCTGGCTTGTGTTACCTCAACACAATAATTTATTTTCAGGCGATCATGGCTTATCACGGGGTTATTCATGGCTTAGTAGTAGCCATGTTCATCATCTTCAACTTTGATAGCCCTCATCTGTTCTTTCTGGACATGTCTTTTCTTCTCACCTGTATCACAAGTATACAAAATTCATGAGACATCATTATAAATTCTAACTTTCAAAGTTTTATTGCAAATCTGTCACCTACAGATTTTCCCAATCTCACAATTTGTTTTCATATTTGTTCTGCACAGGAACCAGATTCATAATTATGGGACTTTCCTTCCCATAACGGATTGGCTTAGTAGGCAATTGGCCTTCCTTATGGGCTTACAATTCTTCCATATCCAAGACCCCTTTGCTTCCTACACTTTCAACTTCAATCGACCAAACAACTTGTTAGCCTTTCCATGCATATACATTTTATTGCACCTTTCCAAGTTTGTCTCAGCAGGTAATTGGTCTTCCTTATGGACTTACAACACTACCATATCCAAGACCCCTTTGCTTCCTGCAATTCATTCTTTACATAGACAAACAATTGTTAGTTTCATCTCAACATACCAAACTTTTCAAAACGTAGTTCAAAATTTAAAAAGGGTTTTAACAATTGTGCCAATATCCATGTCCACATTCATACCCAATACATTCTTGCATTGTTTTTCAAGTTCGTCACACTTTATGACTTGTTCTTGGCCATGGGGTGTTGGAAGTTAACCAACCTTTTCCTCGTATGGTTTATTCATTTTCTTTCATTCTTACAGTAGGACCATACTGCCTGCTATAGGCCAATCACGATCCCAAATCAATACACATGAACTCAAAATGTTCACATGAATGCCTTTACGCATTCCTTGATTGTCAATGCATTCATGACATATAAATTCATGAATTATTCCAATGGTTATAAACAATGTTTACTACTAGAGGTTCATACCTCCATTATTCAAGTTCTTCGTCCTGAGTCATACCTTACTTGGGTATCCAAGGCATACAACTACCTTTCAAGTTTATGCATAACACTAAGACAATAAAATATCTCAGAAGGGGTTCCTACCAAATCCCTTCATACCTTGTGCCACATAGACATGGATATCTTTATACCGGTTCTTGGATGCTAGCACTCTCTCTCTGATATTATCCCATCAGTGGTGCTCCATGGGGACTTTTAAAGTCCCTTCAATAATCGTTCCACAAGAACCTTCTCATACTCATCCTTTGATTGGGGTTGCTCATCATTGGCAACTCTCTTCCTCAATAGCTCCAATTCATTTCTATACACAACATACACCATCATAGACACAATTACATTAGTTGTAATATTAAACCAAATGCATGTATCATAACATTCAAATTCATAAACATCTTCAAATGTTTTCACAAGTGAAACACAACAAATTTCGATTGTATCTTCGGCAATACAATCCTTATTACTTATGGTGTCAAGACATTTTCACTTTTATTGGCATACCAACTTCCTCATCCAAGAGAAAACATAATACTCAATGAGGAAGGAATTGGGGACTCTCCCCTTCTTCCAACTTTTTCTACACCGCCAAGGCTAGAGTTCAGCCTAGTCGAGTTATCTCTAAGGTCTTATTGTCTTTTATTAATCACAGCTTAAAACAAGCCTTATCAGTTAAATGTAC
Organism: Picea glauca; assembly: GCA_000966675.3. Classification (NCBI taxonomy): domain Eukaryota; kingdom Viridiplantae; phylum Streptophyta; class Pinopsida; order Pinales; family Pinaceae; genus Picea; species Picea glauca. Next base: position 124,062 of record JZKD02S1982389.1, read on the forward strand.
TCATTTATCCATTTAATCATACTTGGGGGGGTTTTACTTGCCTCTTACCAACTATACCGGTTTCCACATCTGCTTGTTTTTTTTAGCAGCCATGGGTTAGGCTCATCCTAACTCTTAGGATACTTCAGCATGCTTTAATAGAAAAATATTTTACCCATAATGAATTATGAACATGTGCATCTTGCACGCTGCCATTCGGTCATCAGAATCGGTCAATATTCATTTATTAGTCTTCTTATTCATTACATGATATTTTTCAAAATGTAATCCAGGATTCGGGTGTATATATAAAATCTTGTGGCTTACTTCTTAATTCTCAGCAGTCATTAAGGTTGTGACTTCGTTTTCCTGACAGATTCTTCATACAGTTCCTCCACAAGGAACTCCTTCAGCATGCAACTTCCTTATTGCATAGTCATCACTATTTGTGATGACCTCAGCCTTGAGTTAGCTTTAGTTGTCTGCCAAATATTCCTTTAAGGAATATAAACATGCATCTTTGTCATGTACCTAATTATGCATTTTGGTTTTGTTAACTTACATCCATGATGTATTTAACCATATTCATAATCCTAAGCCTGCATGTAGCTGTCATAGGTATATTTCATAGCCCACATACATCTTTACTTTTAAGATCAATCAACTCGGGATTGTTCACCATCCTTCTCATGTGATTCCCAAAGGCATAATCATTTTCCTCTTATTATGACAACATAACATCTTTTCTCATTTACCCTTCTATCTAATCATATTAGTATTCCCTGAGAAAAGGGAGTACAGTCCCCTCAAGCTATTACTTGGAACATAACTTTTGTGACTCTTCAGAATGGGGTCAGCCATGCATCCATAGTATTTGTTTGATCTGGTCAAGAGCGATTCTTGCTTTATATTTCCCTCATTTAGGCAGTCACCTCGTGTCTTTAGTATACCTATATTCTTACATTATACATGTACTTGTACATGTAATATCATTCATACCTAACTGGTATTAAATCAGGCTTTATATCAAGAAGCTTCACAATGCATTAAACTCAAGCACTCAAGCATAATTAAATACAACTAAGTATTCATCATGCGAGCTTATTACTGGTGCCTTCCCCATGTCATTCACACACCCAGACATATAAGGCCTCTATATCCTTTTCCCAAGGATCTTTCAATCATCCTTATGACAAGCCTCATAGGAACACTCAACACTGAGTTTCCCTTTCAGTTGAGAGCTTGCAGTCATTCACACGACATTCACATGGATGTTGAATCAGACATAGTCGTAACTATGTTCCCCTTTTATATGATAACAACTAGCGAGAAGATTCTTACCTCAACTTCCATGGAACACTTCCTAATATATAAATGCATTCTGGGCAATTACAACCATGCCTCAAGTAACAGGATCATCCAAACTAGCCTCCAATTACATTTGTATGGCTACCATCCACCACTGGATGCCAATCGGACCCATTGGGATTCTAGAAATGCCCCCACTCTTTCTGTACCACATTCAAGATCAACATTTAGTCAACCATTTTATCTTAACTTTAACAATAATGTCTAATACCATTTGTATTACTTACTAAGTATCCTAGTTCAAAAGTTCAGAGTATCTTTAGGTCAAAACCAGTCTTGACCATTACGTCTAGAATTATTCCTTCTATTTAGCACAACCAGGGACTGAGGCCATTCTCCTCTTCCCACAATAATTCTGGCAAATTAGTTTCCTATCCACCAGGCAAGGGAGGCTACTGTGATTTTTCACTCAATCACTCTATATTTCTACAACTCAGTTTATCAGCTTGATTAGAAAACTTTGCCCAACAATTCATGTACCCAGAAACAAGGTTCGTTTCTCAATCCACTTGAAACCTGAGAGTTGCGCATGCTCTCCCTTTTCAGGGAATGGTCACCAGACTCATTCCTCTGATCGTGAGGGGTTATATATACTCTAAGTTTAATATAATTTAGTAACTATAACTCGCTAAGGATCCTACTAGTCCTTACCAGATTTCCTAAATCATGAAGGAATTCTTCATGAGGATCTTAATCCTTACATAACCAACCATCTCAATTGCAATAGACTCTACCCACTTAGAAGGTAGACATTATCAAACTATAACATAAAAAATCAGTTCATGTCCCTTGTTTGGCTTGTGCAGCCTCATAACACAATTTCTTCCACCTCTGTCATTCACATTCAAGTCTTATCAGTAATATTAATCAGCCCATCCCTACTCCTATAAGAGTAGTTATCACTTTGTCCAAGGGACAATATAATTCCTTTGTTGGGATTCCATAGGAACTCCCAACTATAGTTACATCCTGCAGTCCTTCTCCTTAAGGAGTAATGTAGATAACAATACCTCTTTATGCGACTCGTGCATGAGCCCAAGCAGGCCAAGTGTTGTAACCATGCTCTGATACCAATTTGTCACACACCTACTATGGCATAATAATTTTTTTGCCTTTTATTTCTTTTTCTTTATCGAGGGACAAAGTTCCTGAATTCCTACGAGGTTCTAGCGTAGGCTAGGTCTTCCGATCGGGACCTTCACTAAACCAATCCACTGGTTCTTTCGTTGAAAACCCGTCGTGTACAACTCAAGCACCAAACGTAGGCTTCACCTCCATGTGATCATCGGTTATGACCCTGGGCTAATCCAAGAGGCGCCTTTTGCATTTCGGGACTTCGAAAACTGGGATTTTGAAATGCAAGGGAGTCGAGTTCTTTGACTCTTCAAACCCCGAAACCTGAAATCCTTTTCACACTAGGCCACTTTGGGATTTCACCTACTGGGACATTGCATACTGGGATTTCACAGCTTGCGAAGACGAGGGGTTCATACCCTTTGGCCTCCCAGGTGCCGAAATGCCAAAATCCTTTCACACTACATCGCTTCGAGGTTTCACATACCGGGATTTCGCGTGCCGGGATTTCGTGATGTGTGCAAACAAGGGGGTCTCACACCTGGGTTTCCCGGGAGCCAAAACTCTGAAGCCCATATATACACTAAGCTCATTTCGAGGTTTCGCAAGTCAGGATTTCGCTATGTTCGGAGACAATAGGTCTCACACCTGGGTTTCCCGGGACCCGAAACTTCGAAGCCCATATATACACTAAGCTCATTTCCAGGTTTCACAAGTCGGGATTTCACAATGTGCGTAGACAAGCGGTATCGCACCTGGGTTTCCCTGGATCCTAAGCCCATATATATAGTAAGCTCATTTCGGGGTTTTGCAAGTCAGGATTTCTCGATGTGCGCAGACAAGAGGTCTCACACGTAGGTTTCTCGGGAGCCGAAACTCCGATGGGTTAGATCTCTGCCACGTGTCACCCTGGATCCAATGATCCAGAATAACCTTTGCGATTTCGGTGATTTCGAATCCTCGTTCTTCACCACCCTTATACGCCTAAGTTTCGAAACCCCGGTGGCTTCTGAATGTTCGCCACCTTTCCTCCAACGATTGAATGGTTGAAGTTATTTCAGGACTTCTTTCGTCCACCTATCTCCAGATCCAACAAATGTCGGTCCCGACTCTAGATATGATGGTTTTGTATCGTCCGTTCAGATCCTCTTCTCTTGCATGCTATCCTGTGTGCCTGGATGTAGGATTCAATGGTCCAAATCCACACTCTACAACTGATCTAAGGGTTGTTGTTTCTCTTCCTCTTGAGCTTTGGATTTCTTCTCGATATTGGAAGATTTCAATGCTTCAAAGGTCTCAACATTCGATCTTCTACTGCAAGCCGACTATTGGGTCTTTCTAGCACTTACGAAAAGTGTTTTCCCTCCTAAGCTTTCTCAGCTATGAAGGAATTAAGAGCTTTGCACTCTTTCTCCTGGGCTTGACTCTTAGAAGAGTCTTTCGTGCACCCCTTGCACTCATTCGTCAAGTCTAGGACTTGAGTGAGTCTTGGTCTCTACTTTCCTCCTAGGGAGCCTGTGCATAAGTACACTACCTCTCTTGAGCTTAACAGACTTCATCCTCCAAGGGACTCTAGACAACTAGGAAGGTTGGCATGTGTACATGAGACTATGCCTAAGGTCGACGAACTCACAGTTCATGGCTCTAACTCAAGCCGCCATAGGACACAAGAATTTATGAGTACCAATCATGTCCTATCCATATAATCTCTTACTAGCCTAATTATATAGCCAAGCAGTAAGGAAAGAGACACAATATATCCATTCAGAAATCAAGCACTATTCCTGAAACATACACAGTATAACCAAATTCATGCATAGTTATAGCTAAATTACACAGAGTAAGAACATGCTTATCTATTACAGGTTGCCGCCAACCAACTGATTGTGGGTGTTCGGCCTTCCACCCGACCATAGGCATAGAGGCATTCATTCTTAGCACTCTGGCCACCCCCGTGCCAAGCCATGATATCACCAGATAATTCTCACAGTTCTCGAGGGTTCTCTCTCTGTTTCAACTTCTGTTCAAGTCCTGTTTTCTACAACTCGGAGCTTCCTCACTCGATTGTGGCCTCGGTGAGGTTTCTCAGATTCTCTTTGGCATCAATCTCGTAGCCTTTTGTTCGTGATTCGCTGGAGAGCTTCGCGCGCCTCCCTTGTGAGATTACCCTCTTGTCTGGTGCCCCCCTTTTCCGTGTGTGTGTCCCTCTTACTTGGGAAGGTTTTTCCGACCTATCTGGTTCCTTCTGTAAGAAGGGAGCTCAGGTCTGCAATTCCCTATGGTACTTTGGACTAACAACCCATGTTTCCATTCATGGGGGTGGTTGGTGATTCAACCACCGATCTTTTCTTCATTGATTGATTTTCTTTCCTTGGGATTCGAAGGAGGCTTGTCATCCTTATCAAGGGATATTTGGGGTTATTTGATACATGAACCCTCTCTTATAGTTTTCACATTCTTCCTCTAGTGATATCATGGCCAGTACATTCAAGGATTTACCCCCACAGTCAGTTATTGGCAACTCAAACAATAATACATTTACATTTTCCTCATGCATTAGCATGGTAATTCCTACTTTATTATTAATTACAAATTGGGGGAAATAGGGTGTTACAACAAAGGTGTACAAAACATATTGGACGGGTGCTAAAAAGATGTCAATTTGAGCACCCGTCAACTCCCATCTGAAATGTTAACCTAAAACAAAGTACATATCCTACAAAAGTGTATTTTTTTTAAACAATACAATAATCAAAGTAACAACATAAAATATGATGCATGAAATTGAGCTTAACTCTTCATATATGTATATATATTCAATACTATACATAACATGTATTTCAAAAATAACTTATCAATTTGACCCCTTGCTAGTAAAATCCTCTCGTAAAATCTACGATGGTTAATAATAATAGTGATTGGATTAACTCACTAATATTAAGAATATATAATACTTGATTCTTCAATATGTCAATGCATAAATCTACTCAATAACATATGGAACAATTATTATTATTATTATTATTATTATTTTTTATGCTGGTGGAATCAGCAACTGGGTCGGTCTCGTACTCGCGTGACACGGGGTCGATTCCGACCTCTACCACTATAACCTCCAGGTGCCATACGTATGCCCCTTCCGCAGGCACGGGTAAGTTGGGGGGATTTGAACTTGTAACCTCATCGTACATAACACGCTATATCACGGCACTTGCCAATTGAGCTGCCCCCCGGGGGCTATATGGAACAATTATTTAATAAGCATTTTCCTTGCTAATATTAGTATACCAAATCAAGGGAATACTCCCACCAAATAATTCAGCTCCATTTTTAGACTCAATGATCACAACAATCAGAATTAAAAGATATCTCAATCAACAATGATTCAAACAACCAAACCTGAAATCTAGGTTTGTAACCAGGAAACACCCTATCCCCAATTTCCACTAAAACAATTCAACTCAAGAAGTAATTAAAATAACCCCTTTAGTATACCATTCACCTATACTATCTACATATACAACAATCTTATACAGGGAATAACCCTCTAGAATAACCCAAAATTTCCACTAAATTTTATTTGTAAGAACATGATTAGGACAAAATCAAATCTTCTATAATGAAAGGACCATGTCCTTTTAACCCAAATATGGTTTCTTGAGATTTTTCATGAGTGATACCATCACTAATTGGAATTATCCCATACAAAATTTCATCTATACCTAGTTTGTGTGTTTTAATTTATAGTCAAATCTCTAAGTTAAGTCAACAATCATCTACAACACAAGACCACAAGCATCTAAGAGTAAAAATTGGGAGAAGTGCATGGACCTAATTTTGTGCTTAAATAAAGGTGCAAGTGTCTATGTGTTATAGATAATTTTTCCTCACCACATGAAAATTCCTTGGATGTCCTTTCAATTTACCTATGCAGACTTGAAGTCCCCTTTTCATCCTCCAGAGCCAAAAAGAACATTTTTTGACATATACGTGCCCTACCAATTAGACAACAAGCGTATACACAGGTTTCTACACTACAACCCGCGTACATCAGGTTTGGTGCTCAAAATTAAAAAAAGTGTCGAGTTTCCATGTCACATCACACGATCCATGATCCTTGACCTTCCATATACTGGAAACATTCTGAATCGGCCCTTCAGTTCCATTTGAAGGCTACAAATTGAGCCATATCCAAGCCGTGGAAGAGGAGAGAATTCAACTTTTGAGAGAAAAGATACTATAGAGAAATTTTCACTTCACATTGATTCTGCATCCCTTTATCCTTTAAAGGCTGAACTCATTTTTCAACCCCCAAGATCTTCCTTCTTTGATGGAGAACCTCATTGTCTCCTTTATATGAGCTTTCCTTTGGTGGATGATTGAAGTGGTGGAGGCCCAGCTGGAAGGGACTTAGTTTCTCATTTTCAATATGTATTGACATAGAAGTTTGTCACCTATACACTTTTGTTGATTATTTTAATAGAAATATTATTTTCTCGTCCAATTGATATCTTGCAAATATTTGAATTATTATTCCATGGACAAATTTTTCATGTATGTTAATGGATTATGCTATTTTATGTGCTACCATTATATATTATCACCATATCCTTGCATATCTTGGTTGTTGAGGACATGTTGCAGGTATAAAGATTTGAGTTATGTGCTCAACGATGGTCTTCATCGAATGTCCAGACTAGGTAGGCTCTTGATCTTGTCTTGTTAGCATTTTTATTTAGATAGATACTTGAGATTAGAGTTGATTTCTGCTTGCCATTTTGTCTATTGTGGTTTACCCCATGAAATAGAGATATTTTCCTCGTAACAGAATTGACGACCATACTAGGAATTGAATCTTTTGTTTGGGGTTTAGAGTGTTTTTCTCCTTGACTTGCTCCATGTTAGCCTGAGTTTCCTTGTCGCCTGATTGCTTGACAACCTATTTTTACTTTTCATCTGAGTTTCTTTGCCTAATTCTTTCCCTGACAGTGTTTTACTACATATATGCGGGTTTTCCCTTGATAGACACGTACATACATGAGTTTTCCTTCTATAGGGTGCATACATACGCAATGTTTTCTCAAACGGTCGTGTACATCAATGTTTTGGCTTACTGGCTGAGTTTGGTGTTTGTTGGGTGAGTTTGGTTGGTTGTTGAGTCTTCTTGGGTCTCTGTCCTAATTGTTGAATTCTTACAGAGTGACATGAAACTTTCTTATTGTTGAATTTTTGGGTGATATTATTTCTTATCATATTTTTCATCGGTTGTCCTTGCACATTGGTCTAAGTGTTTGCTTCCTGGTATCCTACTTGGATTGCCTCCTTTTTCTTGCAGTAGGGTCTGTGTGTGAAGCTTCTATTCATTCCTTGAATTTTCTTTTCTTCATATCGAAGATACAATTTTTTTTCTCATTTTTCATTGTGGCATTTGCTATTTTGATTATCTAGTATTGATCTTGACATATTTGGAAAGATTCCACTTTATTGAAATTATAGAAGTTGCATTGAAAGTTGCATGCGAAGCATACCATCTCTTGAGAATTTAAGATTAAGAATTAGCACTATTTTTATATTCATTTCTTTGATATGTTGAGTCATAATATCATCAGTTTCATGAGCATACCTATTGAGCAAACAAAATTCATTAAAAGTAATGTTGATTAACTAAAATTGATTAGAAACAATTTTATTTTTCAAAGTACACAACAAGCATATGATACAGAGCCTTGGAACAGGATTTTGTGAATAAAATTATCCAAGGATATTTAACTAAACATATGTGTCTGACCAGAGAGTGGTGAAATCCATTATTTAATTAGTGCTTTCAAGAGGCTCCGCTCACATCGAAGTTAAGCACGAGGACACGTGAATTTAGTTGCAGAGATATCCCTCTAATACCTTCGTAGCGTCAAAGATATTTCTGTGGTTTCATTCATATATGGGGGTCTTTCTAGTACCTTTACCTCTGTGAGAGGTGGCTCTTTCAAGATTTCAGGCTTTTTTACCCTGCCCATATGGTGGACCAAACTTATGAGTGTTCGCCTATGCATTGGTTATATCATGGTGGCTCTAGTTGCTTGACATAGGTAGCCACATAGGTTACTTTTAGGGGTTATTCTGTAGGTACACTGATTTATATGAGGGTCGGACAACACACAACCTTTATGGAGGATTACCTCTCTGGGGGGATCCGACCGACTGCATTGTTAAGCCCACAAGGGCCCTTATAATTGATTTTGATACCTCCAATCTTTTGAAGGAAGTCTCAAGCCCCTCTTGGGTGAGGCATGCCTACTCTAGTGAGGGAGGACCTTTTCAACTACGATATCATGTTTGTGTGCATTTGGCCTTTTTTCTTTTTTTTGGTGTGCTCTCTAATTGTTAGTTGGCCCTAGGATTTGGTTTTATATCTCAAGTATTGAGTCAATGTGGAGCAAGACAAACCTCCTCACAGGTATTGTCATTTGTTGAAGTTACCACCGCAGTTTGAGTCTTTACTGAAGTTTCCTTCTAAAAGGCATAAAGTTAATAGATGTGGTACATATATTTCCACATCCCAGACTTGTGATTATCTAGTTATGAGTACTGATTTGAGTCTGAATGACACTAGGAATATCTCGACTCCTATACCTTCTATGGTTACTGGGACTCCTTTGAATCCTTCAACCGCTACGTTTGTTGTGCCAAAGGTTCCCATCCTTACTCCTATACAGCCTGTGGTTTCTACCTGACCCATAGTAACGAACCCTTTTGGGTCTCTTTTTGATACACCGGGATAGAATGATCAATCCATACCTTTGTTCTCTAACCCTTTTTCTTTTGGTATGCCCAATATGATGTCTCAACTTTCATCTTCCATTCCAGTGAATAATACAAATCCTAGTCTTAGACCTAGGGGCATGGATCCTCTGCATACTCCTCTCTCATTTGGTGGAGGTAATATTCCCCAAATGACTCCTATGATTGGAGGCCAACCTCCTTTTTATTCTAGGTATAATCCTATTCTCAATGCTCATGGAGGGAGTACTCAACCGGGCGAATAAGGCACTTCCTATATTCCATCCTTTCCCCCTTCTACCTCCATGAAGATTCTAAAAAATTCATTTTTCATGACAAATCTGCCTATATCCTCCATATTTCCACCCGAAGGGAGTCAATTGCACGCTATGGGAAACCCCTAGCTTAGAGCTCCTCAATCTGGGGGAAATGTTTATCATCCTCACTATGCTACTTCTACAAGTATGGTGCTCATATAGCCTCTTTTGAATCTATATTGAGGAGGATATTACCCTACCAGATAGGGCCATGGTGTATACCAGAACCCTGGATGGTTTGCAATCCCTCAACACCAATATTTCCTAGGAGCATGGGATCAGATGCCCCAACCTTGAATCCCTTTTCCGGACACGCTTAATCTTCTAGATTTTTCAAGATTAATGAATGACCTGGTGTGTCTTGATCCATCAAGGCACCCCTTCCCCACTAAGCTTCCTTCAGACATTCCAAAATTTGAGGTAAAGAATGGCGAGGATCCAGGTGATCATGTTACTACTTTTCATATTTGGTGCTCATCTAATTCCCTTAATGACGATTCTATCTATTTGAGACTATTTTTATACACTCTCATGGGGGTTTCTATGAAATGGTACATTGAGCTACCATGGGAACGTAAAAAAAATTTAATCAAATGATTTTTGTCTTTCTCAACCACTTCCAGTTGTCAATTCATTATGATGCTAGCCTAGAACATTTGTTGGCCTTTCATCAAGATAAATCCATGCATATCTCAGACCATATTCAAGAGTGGCATAGATGGAATAGGTTGATCAAAGCCTACATTCCTCCAAAGTTTTTGTTGGAGTGGTTCCTTAAGTCCTTATTGCCTTATATCTCAAAAGATGTTTCTACATTCGGGGTAACATCTGAGGAAGAATATATTTTCAAAGCCCAATAACTGGACCTCATATACGCTCAGTATGGGATCTTGTATGAAATTATTCCTAATGCGCCACGGTCGAATAATGACCCTAGAAAAAAACCTAGGCCTCATGCCGATGGAATCATAATCTCTACAAATGCTAAATATATAGACTTGGTGATGAACCAGTTGAAGGATTTGTCTCTAAGCCATCATGTAGCAGGAAAAGCTTCTACTTTGTCCTCCACTCCCACTTAGTCGGTGAATGTGCATTGTATATAGTCATCGACCAACCCAAATGGTAACCAACAACCAGGAGGGAATAGAAAGAAAGGACGAGGTAATAATCATAAGGGTGGGAAAAATAATAACAAAGCCAAGGACAAGACTAACAATGATAGATCAAATAATAATACTCGTGAGAGCAAGAAAGAAAAATGAAAGGTGGAGTTTCCTTGTAAAATTTGCAAAGATGATCACCTTACCCACCTATGCCTCAAAATCGAGGAAGCCTCAAGGCTCTTGTTACAATTTTCCACTGTAATGACCAATCTATTTCCAAATAATCAACACATGGCTTTGGGGTCCTCCAACATCGGAAATGAATCGAGCGGTAGTAAAAACCCCTCGAAACATGAAGGTGACCATCTATGTGTTAACATGGTCAATTATAATATTAATGTAGCCACTCGATATCATGATTATGGTTCTTCACAAAGTGTTACGGGTCCAAAGTCTCCCCCTACTCTGGAAACACCTTTGAAGATAAAAAAGCGAGAGCCTCTACCTCATATTCTGAAAGGAGTAGTAAAACTATTTCTCCACAATCCTAATGCGAGAGCTGCCCATAACTATTCGATTTTCGAAGATTTGGGTCAAACCCCTTGTGCGATGTCATCTTTGGAGTTTCTCCAAACATTTCCTTCATAGAGGAACACCTTGTTATATGGTTTAGGAGATCTAGGATCATGTGGATCGAAAGTTATTAAGTTTGAAGTCACAGATGTTAAGCCTCACTTTCCTTATCACCTGACCTATCAAATCCATGTGGAGTACATGAAATATACCATCAAGCTCAGTGTAATTGATGAAGGTGCTGCAATGTGTGTGATGCCCCTAACCTGTTGGAAAACCATTGGCTCTCCGACTCTATCCCAATCTAAGACTATGTTGACCAATTTTGATGGAAATTGTTTTCGACCCCATGGAATTATTCCTGCTTTTTCGGTCTAGTTAGGTGGAAAGACAGTGGAGGTTGATGTCGAGGTGGCTGATGCGCCCCTTGACTATAATTTATTACTAGGGTGTAATTGGATTTATGCCATGACTGCAGTCGTGTCGTCTATTTTCTGCACTTTATGTTTTCCTCACGAAGGGAAAATAGTGATGATTGATCAATTGTCCTTTGCACATGCTAGTCCTAGTGGATTAGTTGGACCTTCGATCCTAGTGATAGAGAATTATCAACAGGAAACTGAGGATATTGGTGTCAGAATGTATTCCTCTCTCATGGGTATATTTGGTTTCATGGCACCAATCCATCACATTTATGTCATTTCCAGTAGGTCTTCATCATCAATGAGGTCTGTTCCTTTCCATACTTCATATTACAATGATCCTTGGACCCTACCTTCCCAGACCATGTCTTGTGAAGGTCACTCACATATTGGATGGAAATGCCACTATAATAGGCAAAGGTTGCATATCAAGATATTCTTAACACTAATGTTGACTTAGATCCTTTCTCCTCGCAAACAGACAAGGAGGATCCCGTTCTAGAGGCTGTGTGGGCCAACCAATCATATTGTTTGCGTGATTGCCTCAACGATACTTTACCTTTGGATGAATCCATCTTAGAGGCCATGTCTGGTCCCGATAGGCCCTGGAACGATGTGCATCATCGCTCCTATATTCTCCTAGAACTTGTTAGAATCAAACATGATGACTTCATATCTACCTTGAGTGACATGGTCAGTTACACTATGGTTCCACTAGATATGCATGGTATTTATGCTGAAGGAAACATGGAGAATATTTCTCCTACCATCACGATCTACATCTCTCGAATTCCTGGAAAAATTGAGAACGTATATATCGGTCCAAATTGTTCGCCTAAAGATACTCAGATCTACACCGATCTCTTCAAATAATTTCATCATGTTTTCACTTGGTCATATGAAGAGATGCCAAGGATCGACCTTAACATTGTCAAAAATGATATCAAGACTTATCTGGATGCTAGACCTGTTCGACAACGTCTTAGAGATATTAATCATAGGAAGGCCCATGCTATTAAGGCAGAGGTGGAGAAGTTACTTAATGTTGGTTTCATCTTCCTAGTTCCCTTGACTGAATGGGTGTCCAATCTCGTTCCCGTGAATAAGAAACAAGGAATCATCTGTGTATGCATGTATTTTCGAGACCTCAATGAGGCTTGTCCTATGGATAACTTCCTGACTCCTTTCATCGATCAGATTATTAATGAGTGCACTGGAATAATTTTATTTTTATTTTATGAACGAATTTTCAAGATATAATCAAATTCAAATCAAACCCAAGGATCAACATAAGACGATGTTTATTTGTCCTTGGGGTACTTTTGCCTACCGAAAAATTCCTTTCGGCCTTAAAAATGTCGGAGAAGCCTTCCAACGCACTATGACCTTTTCTTTTCACGATCTCAAACATATTATCGAATCTTATCTCAATGATCTTGATGTTCAGTCTCGAAAGAGAGTAGATCATTCCACTCACCTTCGACTAATATTTGAGAGATATCGTTATTATCGCATCCGTTTGAACCCTCACAAATGCATCTTCTACATTAGGTCTGGTCATTTTTTAGGATTCTTAGTCTCTGAGCATGGGATCATGGTGGATCCTATGAAGGTTGAGGAAATACTTTTATTTCCTCCCCCGCACAACATTTGTCAAATTCAGGGTTTACAGGGGAAGGATAACTTCTTGTGTCGGTTAATAGTGAACTATGCCAATTTAACTAAGGGTTTCATGCATCTTTTGAAGAAGGACACTCCATTTATATGGGACGAGTGAGCCTAGGAATCCTTTGATGCTCTTAATAAATCATTGGTATCGACGCCTCTGTTGAATCCTCTAGACTACAATAGAGACTATTTTATTTATATCTCCACATCCCAGGGGACGGCTGGTATGGTTCTGGTTTAGGAGGATGATGAGTTCCATGAGCACATTGTCTACTATATTAATCTAAACTTAGTCGATCCTTAACTTAAATACTCTCATGTTGAGAAACTAGCCTTGGTTGTCGTAAATGCGGTTCAAAGATTACACCATTATATATTACTTTGAAAAACTACCATAGTTGTTGATATCAATCCATTTCAATACATCCTTACTAAGTGTATCATAGGGGGAAAACACAATAAGTGGATTTGTGATTTTGCAAGAATTTGATTTTGATTTTTCTTCAGCAAAGTCTAAGAAATCGCTATTTTTTCCAAGTTGATATCAGACTTCTCTTGACTAGATGAGGGAATTATTCATGACAATTCATTCGTAGATGAAAATATATTCCCTATATCATCTTTAGACCCCTGGTATGGAGACATTCTAATTTATCTTCAAACTTTGAAGCTATCCCAACATTTTTCGAGAGATGATCGATGACGTATACGTCATCAAGCTAAAAACTAACTTATCATCAACAACACTTTGTATCGTCGAGGAGTAGATAATATTTTGCGTTGTTGCTTAACTCACACGGAAGTTGAGTTGGTTCTCAATGAATATCATAGTGGGGCTTATGGCGGTCATCTATCTGGGCTTGTGACAACCCAAAAAATTTGCGAGGCGATTATTTTTGGCCGTCAATTCTTAAAGATTGTGTTGAAGTGGTCAAGATGTGTCACCCTTTCTAGGTGTTTGCTTGGAAAATGTGCTCACATCCAACCCCTCTTCACCCAGTCATCACCGTCGGTCCCTTCACCAAGTGGGAGGTGGATTTTATGGACTGTAACCCAACTTCTGCTGGGAGGCATCATCATATTATTGTGGCCATGGATTACTTCACTAAATGGGCAGAGGCCATGCCTACCATTAAATCCCATGGTAAAATGACAACATTATTCATATTCAACCAAATTATAGCCCAATTCGGAATCCCAAAGGAGATTTTCACTGATCATGGAAATCACTTTCAAAATGAAATGATGAAGGATTTAGCATCAAAACTGGGGTTTAAACATGGTCATTCTTCCCCTTGTTATCCCCAGGAAAATGGATAAGTAGAGTCTGTGAATAAACCTCTCAAGACCATCCCGCAAAAAACTATCAGCGAAAGTAAATCTTACTGGAATATAATTCTTTACCTTGTGCTCTGGGCATATCAAACCTTGGTAAATAATTCCACCAATTTTTCTCCTTTTCAATTAATACACGGTGTGGATTCGATCCTTCCAATTGAATGCAAAATCCCTTCCCTTAAAATGGAAATTGAGCCCCTTCCTGACAAATCTGATCTTGAAGAATGCCTCATGCACCTAGAGCATCTAGATGAGCAATGTCGATATGCCTCTACGACTATTGAAGATAATAAAATACATGTTAAGGTTCAATATGATAGGTCTATATTTCCTCGTGAGTACACTGAGGGTGACTTGGTCCTCTTGTATGACCAAGCCAAAGAACCGTAGGGGGCAGGAAAGTTCAACCCCATGTGGTACAATCCTTATATCGTGCAATGCGTTTTAGAAAAAAAGAGCCTATCAATTGGAGGATTATGAAGGGAATATGATGGATGAGCCCATAAATTGTCTCTACCTAAAAATATATTATGCTTGAGCCCTCAATCTTGGGCGTGACTCTTTGTATACTAGTGTATCTTAGTGTATATACATCTTTCTCTTATGTCATCGTCTTTCTTATCAAGTTTTTTCTTGGTTGGTAGATGTCCACAGAGTCTTTAGTTTAATTAAGATTCACAGATGCTGCCAATTTTCATACACGGAACATGGCTTCCACCGCTCGGGTCATTTACTCACCCGAGGGTCAACTGGTGTCTTTAGGTGGCATTTTTTTGGAGCCATCAATGAATAATGTGGTTTATTATAGCATCGTTATAGAGATTTTGCGTGACCCCATTTCACATGGTGTTTGGTATTTATAGGTTCTCCCGGACTCCTAGTTAGTATATGTCAGTTAAACGACCGTTACCATATGTGAGACCCTACTCTACTCCAACAATTCCTATGGGTACGACTTTTGGAATGATACCTTGATTTTCTGACTTATAATCACATACCTAGAAGTTCTAATTATGTATCTGATGCATATGCTAATTATGTTGTAGATTGGCATTTTTCACATAACTAAGTAAATAAAACACATCCATACATGCACACATTGTAACATATATAAGTAAAGACGAAGACCAAAATTTATATTTCATCTTTTCAAAAAATATGGTGTCATAGTAAAAAGTGGGGCTCACACCCTCAAAATAAATATATGGCCATTATATATATGACCATATAATCTATGCCTGTGGAACTGGATGTGTATCATGATAGCACAATAAAGTGTTTTCAAGACATTGAAAGAGTCTCACCCATGCACGGAGCACACCCACCACCTGTCGTTGCATAGCCTTTGGCATATCCTCCACATGAACCATAGGAATCCTATGCATAAATCGAGACAAGTTCCACTACACATTTTGTAACACTCTATCCACATCTCCTCCCACATGCTCATCTCCCCAGTTCCTCTACTGATGTCGTGGGAATCCATCTGGTCATCGCAGACCTACATCTATGTGAAAAATCAATTATTAACACTTGATACCATACCAAAATATTTGCATTTTTTTGTCTTTTTGAAAAACACAAAAAAATGAAATATATAAAAACATTTCTTACCAATATCACCGTAGGTGGAGCCTGGTGGAAAATAAATATTTGGATCCCCTCTATAGTCGATCCCAACATAGGGGTAGTCATCAATGGCTATCACCTGTCGGCGCCACCAAAAAAATAACTCATCATTGGAGGGGCTTGGCACCCTACAACCTCCTAACCGCCTCATAACGTCAGTTCACAATGACATGGATGGATCGTGTGGTCCATGTGAAATGATATCCACTCTAGGGATCAAACCTGGAACCCTCTCAAAGAAAAAACTACACAATATGGATGCAAACATGAAGTTACTCTTTCTCCCTTGTTTGCAATCTATCAGTTGACTCTTCATGTTAGTCAGTAGTGAGGTACACCAGTCATAAAAAATGGGTTGTAATCACTCCACTGTGTAGAACATAAGTGGTATTGAAGCCTGGTGTAATGAGGCCAACCCATAGATCTGTATAAGAACAAGAACAATGATATTCAAACTTAGGTTCTTGATCACCCTGACTGGGAGTTGGCTCCCTACTTTGTCTGTGCTTGCAACATAGCGAGTGGTGATGTAATCCTCCATGGTCATACCACCCCCATCCCCCTGGGCCTTGAGATTCACTACCTCACCCCATCAAGACAATCTTGTAATGAAATATATTTCTTCGACTTCAATCCTTAATGGTTTCCCATCAAGATAGAAGGCCTCTGTCTCCAAATCCCAATAGTTTACAAGCATTTGGAGTAACCTCACTTGAGCCCTCATTCCTTTGAGAGACCAAAATTTATAAAGGCCACACCTTTTCAAAGCTAATTGGGCCCCTATGTCATTGTTTCATCGAAACTTGCACAGGACATCTAGCTAAAGCAAGTAGAAACAAAGCTTATCAAGAAAGGAAGAGAGATTCAATATGGAAGAATGAGAAAATATATTCACACTAATCTAATGAGTTGATGATTGATACATAGATGATGATAAATATGATACAATGAATGATTGGAACACACTCATATCTATGAAATAACATTCCATAATAGCATAATGCATGCATGCATAATAGCATAATAGTGATGATCAAAAATAGAAAGTCTAAAATAGAACTAGCTAGTTAACTCCCACTGAACTAGTGTGTCGAAAAATAGAAATTTCTCCAACACCCCCCTGAACATCACTATGGAGTAAAAAATGAGTCCTATCTACTAGGCCACATTAGGTACTCATTTATAATGCAACTAATGAACACTAAATAAAAATGAGGAAAGTGGGAAAACCACACGGGAACAAACCCCCCCCTCAAAAGACAATACATCAAAAGAAGAAAATGGCAGCTACTACACAACTATGTTCTCCACTACAAGACGATCTCGCAAATTCTGAAACTTGTACTCACTGAAAGTATTCGTGAATATGTAGAAATATTTATGGACATGATGAAGTCCTTTGAAAACCTATCTATCCTTGTAGCTCTTTATCCTGTGGACCCATCCGCACCTGAAAATATTCCTTTCTGGTGGAAGTGGAACCATATAACAAGTCTAATTCCTTAGGAGTCAGTCATACTCCTTTTGCATGGCTTCTTTCCATAATGGATTTCCCATAGCCTTATTGTAGGTCTATGGATCATTAGATTGAACCATATAGCAATGCATGGGAATCGACGGTTCAGAAGCTAAAAGTACATGAGAAGGCTCCTCATGCTAAGATCGATTCCTCCTTGAATCCAATGGATTCCATGCAAGGATACTTGTTGCATGAAGTGTGAAATATGCCTTATTGGGAATATTTTGAAGCTTTTGTGATGGCTTCTTATCTGGCTGTACTACCTGCTTATCTCCATGTACAAAATCTGAGTGTATGGAATCATCTCTAATTTCTGTAACTAATGGAAGCACAAGAGTATATGCATGTTGCACTGGAGGTGCATGCAAAGTACCCTCCTTATGTGTAAGTAGAAAAGAGGACTCATTGTCAGAAAGCTTAGTGAATTTATACAACCTTGACTTGTGATCCACCTCACCAATTGAAATAATGGAATTTTCAGGCATGTCAATTACTAAAACTTAATATGATGTAAATTCAACCTTTTTACCTTTCTAAGTGATTTGATAAACTGAGAGAAGATTCATAGAAATATTTGGAACATGTAAAACATTCTCAAAACTTCCATTATGGAGTTCCACTCTCCCCTCTCTTGCTGCTTCTATTGGAGTATCATCCCCCATGAGAATAGGGGGTCTTGAGCATGGACTCAAAGAAGAGAAAAATTCCTCTTTCGTTGCCATATGATGGGATGCACTAGAATCTATAATCAATGAATCACATGAGGAATTAACTACAACAAGAGCATGATGATTACCTTTCTTAGGAGCAGGATCTTCTTCCTTCTGCTTCTTGACTCCCTTTGGAATGAAGTTTCCAAGTTTGTTTTGCTGAAGTGCCTGTGCCATAAGATCAATTTGTTTCTTCATGCATGTGGATTCTTCATGATTCAGTTTATTTCAGTGAGTGAACTTATTTCCATTCTTCTTCTTCATGGAATCTGAAGAGTCTTTGGAAAATAAAGAATCGTTAAAGGGTTTGGAATATCCCTCCTTCTCATCGTGTTTCTCCTTCTCGTTCTTTTTGGATGATGATTTTCCATCATGCATGGTGAGTGAATGTGATTTTGGATCCTTGATTAGGCCCATCAGAATGATTTTTTCCTGCTCATGTGTGAGAGAATCAATGAATTGATCCATAGTAGGCATCTTCCAATTTGATCCCATGAGATACCTTCCTGAGTGGAAAGTGGAAACATAGACAACATATTTTGGTCCTAGATTGGACAAGATTGTTAAAATAAGTTGATCCACTTGTTTAGAATTATCAATACCACAAGTTGTTAAGCTCAATATCAAAGATTTAAACTTAGTAAAGAAATCATGTATATTATCAAAACTTTTAGGATAGAAAGTATTCAACTCTACCTCAAGCATATGACTTCTCATCTCATCTCGTTTTCCAAACAAACTTTCCAAGGTGGTCCATATATCATTTGGAGTCTTGCATCAGAAACATGAAACCATAGATCAGTTGAAATCAATTCAAGAAGAAGTCATCTGGCTTCATCCTTTTGGTTCTCCCATATCATCTTCTCAATTGCTAATGTAGGTTATGTTTCTGTCCCCATCGTCAAGTTGTACAATCCTTTCCTTCTGAGTTGGAATTCTGCCTTGGGCTTGCAATCAAAATAATTGTATGGTGTGCAAATTACCACTAATTTTAACTGTAGAATAGGTTTTGTATCCATATCTCCCAATGTGTCTGAGAACCCCTAAAATTTTTCTCTCAATCTGCAAGTCAAAAACTGAGAAATCACTACAGAAAGGGAAATTTAAGTGAAATTTTGTATCAGTTTCAAGAGACAATATCCCGGCTTACTTTATGAGAAAAAGATGAGGAATGTTGCCAAACACTTGAAAATACATTTGCAGAATGGGTAGATTTACTTCTCTATTGAGTCATTTCCTAAAAAAAGGTAATATTTTGGGAGAAGTCATTGTAGAAAAGTACGACCATCGATTCATATCAGTTTTAGGAGGTGATCTTCCAACTTAATTTATGAGAAAATGGTGAAGAATTTCTCCAAACGGTTGAAAACCCACTTGTAGAATGGGTCGATTTAATTTATTGTGATCTGTTTCCTCAAAAAGTTAATATTTTGGGAGAAATTACTGCCAAAAGGTAAGACCACGATTTTTTCTCACTCAAACTATGATTTTCCTTATTCTCTGGCTTGTTTGGCTTGCTCCAAGCAACGTATCTTTGATACCATATCAATGTTTCATTGAAACCTGCACAGGAGATCTAGCTAAAGAAAGTAAAAACAAATCTTAACAAGAAAGGAAGAGAGATTCAATATGGAAGAATGAGAAAATATATTCACACTACTCCAATGAGCTTATGATTGATACATAGATGATGATCAATATGATAAAATGCATGAGTGGAGTACACTCATATATAGGACATACAATACCATAATAGCAAAATGCATGCATGCATAATATCACAATAGTGATGATTTAAAATAGAACTAGTCAGTTAACTCCCACTGAACTAGTGTGCCGAAAATAGAAATTTCTCCAACACCCTGCATCCCTTTCCATTACTACATATACCTCCTCATGCTCACTCACCCTCCATTGAAGCACCATCCTACTAAATGAAAGCCATTTTTTGATTTATATTTTGTAAAAAACTTGTTTTCAGACTTGTACGCGGGCTCCAGTGTTAACAGTCCCGTGTAGTGCCGCACATATGTGAGCATGATTTGATTTTATTGTGTACATGCCTCCATGTACATGACTCGATGAATTGTCACATGCATACACCCGATTTTACATATTGCACCCTCTTAAACTCAAAAAATGAGGACTAAATTTAAATTTTAATCCACTAAAAATGAAGAGGAGGGGAAGGGCACTTACTTGGTCTAGAAGGTTGCTAATTTCATTGATTGTAGCTGCTACAATCGCCACTTGAATATCGTGGGAAAAATGGCCTAAAATGCACTATGTAGGTGAAAAAACTCAAATGGTATGGTAAAATGGTCTATTTTTACTATTAGTAGAAATCTTTTACCCATTTCATATAGTTTGGGATGATATTTTGACCTTATGGACTAGTAGTGCAGTGGAAAGAGTTGGTTTTGGTGGTTTTGTCCAGGAATTTTGAGGTTTCTAGCGTGATATCACACGTTTGTGCCTTCGACAAGTATTCTCTGTCACTAGCATATAGGATAGGGTCTCAATCCATTTTCCATTCTTGCATTGTCCTATAACTGTGATATATATACCTTAGGAACGAACCCATTTATTAGCGATAAAAAACCATCTTACTACTACTAGAAGTGTTGTTATTGAGTGGTAGAGGCCTACCAAACATGGGTGCCCTAGTTATAATCTTTATGCTATTTGGCTTCCATGCAGAAGTTATTCCATAGGACCAGGAGTTCCTTATAGTTTTGATATGACTTTGCATTTGAACCTCATATTCTTTCTCATAAGTATTCTGACCTTCACATATGGGACTCCCATTGAGTCTTATTTAAGCTCTTTTCTGACTCTCTCAAAAAAGAAAAGATTTTTGAGTGAACTAGTCTCTTTCACACTCGTTAAATGACTTTGAAAGGACGTCTATCTGGTGTAATTTTAACCCTTTTTTGAACCAAGTAGACTATTTACAAAAAAGGAACACTCTAGTCAACATTGGCTAGAAGTGTTCTCCTGGGTATTGTTTTATACGTTTTCGAGCCTAGGGGACTAAATTTACGAAAAAAGGAAATTCTTTGAGTTAAGTTGTAATTGCATTCTATCCTCCTTCTTGCAGTATTGAGCCTATTGCCAGTTCCTTCTTTCTAATTATAAGTCTCTTACCTCATCAATTTGCATTACTAGCCAAGCAGAGACTTGTTTATATCCTTTGCAGCTTGACACCTTGTACCCTAAGAAGAAACATTCCCCAGAGTGTCCATGCCCCACATGTACTTCCTTGCAATGAGCATAGGCATGTTCCACTATTTGGAGATAGTTTCCTACTCACGAAACTCATTTCCTCCCTTGTATCATAGCATTTACTTGTCTATGAAAAAAAAAATTATTATCTCATATCGAAAGAAGTCGTGTCGCCTTTGAACATAGCACAAACTTTTGAGTCCACTTTTAATCCAAAGTTTGGGTTAAGCATGAACTTAGAGTTTACTCCTCCGACTGGTTATTCTTCCAGTCCCTATGGAGATTTTGATTGATGCCTCATGTATCACGAAGTTTCATCATCAAGTCTATGCAGTTGGAGTCCTCCATATGTCTCATGCTCTTTTTCAAAGGAAGTCTATAAGCCTATGTTGGCCATTTCTCAGAACTATTGACTTTGCATGTCGGCCATACCCTCATTGTGTTTTAGAGTTACATGAAGTTGTATTCCTACCATGCACCCATCTCCTACTTTCATTTTAGGTAGGTAAACTTGAGCCCACAGTCAACATCTCCTTATTGGTCGTTGACTAGGGGTTTTCCCTTATGTTTGATGACAATAAATCTATTCACACAATGGGATTCATGAGATGTCTTGGATTCCATTAGCCTTATTGGTGGTTTCCTTGCCTTTGTCGTAAGTCTTCCTTATTAGTTGTTATTCAGAGGGTCTTTTTCGTGTACTGCTTGCATCTAGTGCATGTGAAAGACACACAGGTCCATTGGTTCATGAACAACTTATTTGTTTGAGCTCCTTATAATCATCAAGTTATTTGTTTCTACCTCATGTTGACTGATGAAATATTCCCTAATGCTCTCCTTTCAATGGGTCTCCTTCCATTGAATTCATCTCATCTATTTTAGAAATGCGTGCTAGAGTCCTTTGAGTACCTAGAGGCTTGCAGTCATCAGTGGTAGGTTCTCCCACCATAGACATTTGAGAATACATCAATGTCTCCCGATCGATGGATTCTTCAAGTGTTCAACCTCAACACCCTTATTCACACTTGTAAGAATGTACTATGTTCATTGATACCTACTTTAATTATCGATAGGTTGTGTCATATTTTTTAATGGTATACCTTAATGACCGGTAATCAAATGAAGTCTCATTGTGTTCAAAATAAACTCCTATATTTACATGATGTAGACTTGCACCTTCGGTGGATAGTGTAGAATACCTCCAGCTCACAGTAGCAACATTTCTATTATGTTGTTGGCTTTCATTGGACCAACACCTATATGACTTCAGTGACCATGGGAGATTAGATTGTACTCCATTGTATACAAATATCTTCAGATTTATTTTGAGATTGGTTTTCCACTAGACCTTGTTCATGACTATGACAACCTATGGCATGTGTCTACTTTGTATTGCTTATTCATGGCCATGAAAAACTATTTGGTATATTTCCACATCAATTTGTAGTGTAATTCACATTGTAAGCCATGTGTACAAAGTCATTATGGATTGCAATATTCTCATAAGCATCTAACACTTCCAGCTGAGTCTCCATTACTCAACTTCTGGGAATTATAATATATTTCGGCCATCGTAGATACTCCTCTGACCTCACACATTAAGGGGCATCTATTATATCTAATTTTCCTCACCCCATGCAAATTTCTTGGATGACCTTTCCATTTCCCTATGCAAACTTGAAGTCCCATTTTCACCTTCCAGAGCCAAAAAACACATTTTTCCACATATACATGCCCTACCAGTTAGACAACAAGCGTATATGCAGGTTTCTCCACTACAACCTGCATACATCAGGTTTGGTGCTCAAAATTAAAAATTGTGTTGGGTTTCCATGTCACGTCATGAGATCCATGATCCTTGACCTTCCATATAATGGAAACATTCCAACTAGACCCTTCAATTCCATTTCAAGGCTATAAATTGAGACATATCCAAGTTGTGGACGAGGAGAGAATTCAACTTTTGAGAGCAAAGATACTCTAGAGAAATTTTCACTTAACATTGAGTCTGCATCCCTTTATCCTTTAAAGTTTGAACTCATTGTTCATCCCCCAAGCTCTTCCTTCTTTGATGGAGAACCTCATTGTCTCCTTTATATGAGCTTGCCTTTGGTGGAGGATTGAGGTGGTGGAGGCCCAGCTATAAGGGAATTAGTTTCTCTGTTCCGACATGTACCGACACAAAAGTTTGTCACCTATACACTTTTGTTGATTATTTTAATAGAAATACTCTTTTCTCATCCAATTGATATCTTGGAAATATTTGAATTATTATTCCATGGGAATATTTTTCATGTATGTTAATGTATTATGCTATTTTATGTGCTAACATTATATATTATCACCATATGCTTGGGTATCTTGGTTATTGAGGACAAGTTACAAGTATAAATCTTTGAGTTGCGTGCTCAACAATGGTCTTCATTGAATGTCCAGATGAGGTAGGATCTTGATCTTGTATTTTTAACATTTTCATTTATATTCCATACTTGATATTAGAGTTGATTTATGCGTGTCATTTCATCTGTTTTTGTTTACGCCATGCCATAGAGATATTTTCCTTGTAACACTATGTTTAATGGGAAAAAATTATTAAAAATGCGTAGAAATGATCCCATAAGTCTTGGTTAAGGTTGAGGTATTTGGATAAGTTATAGACCAACTTGAAGCTAGGTTGTAAATTCTATTCTAGTTCCCTAACTCTCCCATGCATGGTTCAAATCACAATTTCTACAAAGAAAAGTTAAAACCCAAAATAGAGTTTCCAATTACAAGTTGCTTGTCTAAAAATTGGATTTTCCATAATGATATACCTTTTTTATATGGTTGTAAAATATCCTCCCTTTATGATTATTTAATTTGAATCCTTCTCCAAGTATTATCTCTAATTCTCCTTTTCCAAATACAAAATTATCTTTCTAGTTGACCACCTTTCCTACTCTGAAATGGGTACTCTCGATTCCCAGGGACCCTTGAGCTGCAACAAGTTCCATGAAGAGAGTACAAAACTAACAATTTATAAGGTGTGGCTCCTCTACAACATATGAGTTCCCCACCTCCAAATTACAAAAAAAAATCTTGAGACCAAATTCAATACTCATTCACTAATAAAAAAATTGAGCATTATGATAACCATCGAGCATTAGGAAGAAAAAGGTGATCTCTCAAGCCCATTCCTTTTTTATTATATATACTTTGAGGATGATATCATTTGTACATCTCATGCAAAATAATAATTAATTTAATTACTAATTTCATATTATTCACCCACCCATGTGTCACTCCATGCGCAAGTAATTCTTTAATTTAAAATGAAAAATATAGATTATTCATCACATCCCAACCTATTCTCCTATTTTTATTCTTAAATGTTCCCTAGATCCATTTTATTTTCCTTGATTGAGTGGGTGCACATGAATTTGCTATTTTATATTTAAATAAAATCACTTATTTATATTTAACTCACCCTTTTCTAAATGCATTTCCATTTCCAACTATAAAGTAATTCCTATTTTTGAATTTTACAAAAATGTGCATATGTCTCTATGATCAATCAAATCAATTATGTAAGTTCATTTGATTTCCCATGCTAAAGTAAAATGCATATACCAAATAATACTTTTATCTCAAAGTGTAAATAAACTGATACCAAGGATACCATGCCTCTACATCCCCTTCAAGTACTACTACCAGTATGTACCAAGGGTGACACGTTTACGCAATCCCTCCAAGTACTACATATGAGTATGTAACAATGGTGTCATGTTTACGCAATCCCTTCAAGCACTATCTACCAATATGTACTAGGAGTTCCATGTTTATGTAAGCCATTAAAGTACAATTTTTATATGGTTGGGGATGGTGTAATGGTTTGGAATTAACTGACACAATTCATTCACCACTAGTGAGAGACTAATGGTCTCTAAGTAATAAGGATTGACACCTTATTGTATGACCCTCAGTAAATCCTCATGAGTAACCGAATCCATGGCATGCCCTAATGGAAACATGCAAACTCTCGGTTAAAAAATAGAGCATTTTTTTTTCAAACCATTACATGGAAGGGGGTGCTAGTAGGAAAGACTGACCAACTCTCCCAATGGAAGTCATGTCACATCTCTTCATATAACTCTTTTCCCATGTGTAATCTTATTTGGAAAATTTCCCTGTCCCAACAAACATCTAGAGACAAACATATCAAATATCATTTTCTAATAATAATTAATACATAATGAGCAATGTCACATACATGCCAATTATACATAACTAGACACCATCCTAGGTTCACATATTTTGACTCAATTATGACTCCATATGCACATGTTGTTGTTCTTTTCGCACTTGAAAAGCCATTAGTAGCATCATATAACATAATATATGTAATCCCTTAACCATTTATTCATTTCCAATATTGCATAGCGTCATAAAGATATCAAAACATAAACCATAAAGGTCATATGTAAACATTAAGCAATAATAAAATCAAATCAAATGAAAAGGCTAGATCACATCGTCCATACATGTATATTTCAATTAACTAGGTCATTATTGTAACTAGAATTCCCTCAAATAATAACTTCATATCAGTCAAATAAATTCAAATAAAATGAGAACACTACATCTGGTGTGAAGGACAAATCTAGACTTAAGAATTCATAGTTGTAAAGACAATGAAAATTGTGCACAAAACTATATATGCTTATCATATTTCATATGCATTCACAATTAAGAGATACTGATAGCATATAAATGTCTTCCATTAATTATCAAAATAGGAATATACATGGTAGTAGAACCATAAACAATTAAGAGATTGAGAAATATTGCATACCATAGTTATAAGAATGATGATAAAGAAGAATCGTGTATGCTAGGTGACTAAAAGATCTAAGAAATCTAACATAATATGTATACATGTATTTATAAAAATGCATCTGAGAATGTGTTAAAGAAATAGTTCACCTTCCATATTGGTTTTAGAAAATTATAGGTAATATTGTTTATATTGACATTCCTAGTTGTGTGCACATGCATAGAATGTTAAATGTCATGTGTACAAGGCCACTAAAGTGTGCTCATAGACAATGTAACTTTACATACCTAATCTTATGTACTGAATCTTTAAAATAACATAGTAAATGAGAGTACACACAATGTACACAATATGTGAATATAGAGCACAACTCCCAAATATATAATAGGTATGTGTTACACAATAAATTCTTATAGAATAGGAGAAACTCCTCCAAATTACCCCAATACATTCACATATATCCAAATTATATGTTGATATATATTTATGAGCCATTATTCAACATGATATTATCAAAGACCAATAAAAACAATAAATTGGAGAAGTTACAACAATAATGCATGAAATCAAAGGAAAGGAAACTATGAAACAACCAAATATAAGGAATTGAGACCAAAAATATTTTGATTTGGATTAATGTCTCATCATCAATGGTAGTAAGACAATAGTAATATAAATCATATTACTTGGTTTCATCACATGTAAAACCCTTAACTACAAATATTTGAGGAAAAATATTTTTGATGGACGTTACTATGATATGACCCCAATGAGGGCATAGATGGAGTTAAATGTATATGTAATAGGGATCAACTTAATAAAGGGCCCACATTTACAATGAGTGAGAATTTGAGAAGGCCATTTATTAATTTTATCCCTATTACATATACATTTAACTCCATCTATGCCCTCCTTGGGGTCATATCACAGTAACATCCATCCAAAAGATTTGTCCTCAAATATTTGTAGTTAAGGGTTTTACATGGGATGAAACCAAGCAATAGGATTTATATTCATATTGTATTACTACCATTGATGATTATCCATTAATCTAAATCAAAATATTTTTGGTCTCAATTCTTTATATTTGGTTGTTTCATAGTTTCCTTTCCTTTGATTTCATGCATTATTGTTGTAACTTCTCCAATTTGTTGTATTTATTGGTCTTTGATTATATCATGTTGAATAATGGTTCTATGATTCCCTTCTCCATGATTATCACTAATTATTCCATCTTATTCCTTGGTAATGTTGTTATCAATCTTCATGTCTTTCTTGCAAACTTTCATGAGTAATGAGGGTGTTGATATGATTTCACCTTTGGTGGTTTTACTTCATTCTACACACCCATATCATGAGTTTTCTTTTTAGAGACAATGTAATTATTTATTATCTATTATTGGTGTTCAATACTTCTTTCTTTTGAGATAATTCCATCTTATTTGAATTTGACATTCTCAAGTTTAACTCAATTTCTTCAAGTACCTTATGATGATCTTCTTCTAGCTTCTTTTATTTCGTATTTTGAAACCAAATGGTGAAATTTTCCATTAATTTATTTCTTTCTTCTTCAATTATTGGTTGCAATGTTTTTAATATCATTACAATCTACATAGTCCAAGGAGAACACCTTATGATGGAGGTTTTTGTTGTTATAATATCAGGAAAAATTATAAAAAAGCCTCCACTATTGGTAACAAAGATTTTAGTGGATTTTCACTATAACTAAAATTTTTGGGTGGCTAGAGGTTCTAGAAAAGGTTTTTTTGTTAGTGCATTGTTGCATCAAGTGTATATAATACTCAAATTTGTGTTAATATTTAATACACACCAAGGCTTCAAAATGTTTTGATATGTACTGGAGTTTTACTAAGATATATTATACACTAGTGCATATTATAGATATTTTGAAGCAACGATGCATAGTTTATATAATGAAAGAATTAATGCATATTACAAATGTAAAAGAATTGGTGAATATATTACCTTCCAAACTGTGATGTATCATATTGTTAAAAATAACAATAATGAAAGTGATACCAATATTATTGAAGGAGTGGTACTTTTGTTATCATTAGGATAATCGATTCTTTTATTGCAGTTATTCACACCAATGTGTAATACTCATTTAAATGCACTAGTGTGTAAATATGCATTAACCATATCATTGAGTTCAAATGAATATAATACAATGATATGTTTTAATGCTGAATTTTTCCATGTTGTGGGTATGAAAATGTAGCTTCTCTTTTGTTTTACAAAATTTTAATTAATCATCAGAAAATCAAATATTTTTAATAATAATATTCATTTTTATATTTTAATTATTATGTTAGGATTGCATTAATGTGTTGCATAATTTAAACACATATACCAGTTGATTACACCTCTATTCATAATAACAATGTAAATCATCCATAAAATTAATTAGCAACATAACAATTTACAACACTAGACAATGCAATCGAATAGGAAACACATTTTATTATATACGAATAAGAGACCCTTAGTTATACAAATGGGAAAATAAAAACGTCCACAATATTCAAAATTCCAATAAATATTTTTTATAGTTATTGATAACATGTCATCATCCAATTGGAACGATATGTCCATATTTAGAAAAATGTTTGAATTTCATAGAAAAACATTCCAAAATATACAACTTCTAACATTAAATTTTAGTGATCATCATTCATCACTTGAACCATTGTCATTGCTTGAGCTACTTGCATGCTTCATTTCTTCATCACTTGCAAAGGATATTGTAAATGGACTAATTGAAATGTTTTGTTGATTGGTTTGATTTTGACATTGTGCCTCTTTATGTTCCATCTACAACTGTAGAAATAAACTGTGATAAATATATCTACATTTTTAATATAATATACATGATTGTGTAAATTGAAAATTATACCATAGTAGTGAGTTATTCATAAAAAATACACATTTTTTTGAAACCATGTTTCATGTCATCTCTTAGGATATCTTTCGTTGCATCCACACCATAATTTTTTTCTTTCAATTCTTATATGCCATGAGAAAAAGGTTTCTTGTTGTTCCATTAATTATAAAATAAGGGAAGTAAAAAAATATAGCTAGTTACAAATTTCTCATTAACCCTTGATACTCTAACTTATACCCACAATCCATACTTAATCCAATGTTTATCAAATGTTTCAATGGATATTTTTTGTATGTTAGCACCCATTAGAAAACATCCATGTATGATTGTAAAGTAGTTAAAATATATACATCACCACAAATGTAAAATATTAAGAAAATAAAATGCATAAGTACTCCCAAACTTTGTAATCAACCATTTTTTTTCTTGTCATCATGTCTTATGCACTGAATGTGTTCCATTTCTTTTTCTTTTCCACGAAAAAAAAAAAAACTGAAATTTATTATTTCATATGATAATTAATATATTTGTACATTAAAAAAATCAATGATTACATACATTTGATGCACACTCTTGTTGGGATGTCTCTTCTTGTGATGCAACTACTTTCATTTATTTGACCATCTCCTTGTACATTTTTTCAACATCCTTACTGGCGTGTTTCAAATATCACATTGTTCATCATTTGAAATTTTATCAATCTTCTTCAAAAATAAAAAGCACAATAAAAAAAAAGATTATTGTTTATATGAAAATAAATATAGAAAGAATATTAATTTGGTAAAATATAAAGTAGGGCTCACACTCTTTATAATAATTCAATTTGTTGAAGCAATATGAATTAATATCGAATCAATCAATGCCTCATTATATAGAAAAGGAAGGGGGATATAAACATACATTGCATGCTTAAACAAGTGTTGCATGGCAACGTAGTCCCTGCTGGGTTGAATTGGGAATAAATGCACAGGGATGGAGAAAAAGTAGTGGATGTGGCAAGCAGCATGAAGCACAGGTGGTATCCATGCAGTAAATGACACGTGGCCTCTAGAGTCCCATTTAGTTTTTGAAACTATATAATCCATTTTCCTATATTATAAATTTCCATTCCTACCTTGCATTTTTTATCTCTTCAATGTATTTCCATAGACCATCTGGCATGTATGTCTCTATATGTGCTAGGACAAAAACAATTATATGCATAGCAAGGGAAAACGATATGCATGAGAAAAACATAATTCAAATTAAATAAACACAATTTCTTGACATTCAACATAGTTGAAGATAAAAATTTATGAGCACATGAATATAAAAGGAGTTAAAAATAGTTTTATTTGAAATATATCAAAAAATAATATTGTTTGTTACATATTCCTGGAAATTTAAATGTGTTTGTCATATAGACTAGTATTGGGGCTCCTGTGGACCATAAGAGAAATATGTACAAGAAATAGGACTATGGAAAGAAGAAGTGGGTGACGGTAGAGTGTAATCCCTGAAAAGAAGAAATTGGAAGGTATTAGTCTTTGGCTAGACATTTCTATTTAAAAAGGTGGAATAACTATATTGATAAACAAAGCAAGATGTGATCAATATAGACTTACAATGATGGTACATATCACCCCTTTTTCTATTTGCTTGCTGATGCCTTTTTATTGTTGTCGTCGAAGACTACTGGAATCGTGCCAACTGCTTGTTGCCTTTCGTTGGCGAACTGCTTCAATTCCCTTTTGACCCATTCCTCAATGTAGCTTCTCAAGGGGGCGACATTGATATCATTCCATATTTTTATCTTGAAAATCTCATTTTATAATTCCCTTAGATCGATATAAAGATTACGTAGATCCTAATCAATTTCTTCATTCTGCACTGAATAGTCAACTAACCAGTTGTCCATGTCATCTTCACCATATTCAACGATGCTGTAAATTTTTTCTAAACACAATGCCTTAAAAATTTGAACTTGATTATAGAAGGCTTTCTTGGTTAAGGGAAAGGAGTTGAAGATTAAGTTGGGGTCATGTAAATCGTTGGTCCTTCCGGCTAAGTCTATTTTGGTCATATTTGTGAACAATTTTTCTTTCTTTGATATGGCTTGTTCACATGATTGGACAATGAGATGCAGGTTTGTCACTTTCTCTCTCCAACATGCATTTAATTGAATGCTCCAGTTTTTGGAGGGGATATCTTGTTGTCTTCTTCTCGTTTTTGTCATGTTGTTGACATGGATTCCAAAAGGAAGGACTGTGTATAAATAGAAACGTTCTTAATTTTTAAATCCTCCTGCAAATGTTTGAGCAAAGTATGTGCCCTCGTTCCAAGGGAAGCCATACTTTGTGATGTTTCCCACGCTTCAATAATCAGTTTCATTATTTTCTTGATATTATTCTCCACATATCCTCTACACGATGCAAGGATAATGGAGGATCCTTTTAACTTGGTTGCAGGGGTGGCATGCATGGCAATTGCTAAAGGACTGGTAGTCAATGGCATAGGAACAAAGCTTCCTCCAATTCCTTGACTCGTTCCTTCATTATGGCATTCTCGGCCTCAATGTCTCCAATGGAATCATCAAGAGCATCTCTGATTGCTCTATGAAGAGAGATTTGGGACGACCACATGTTCACAAGGTTAACCTATGAATGAGATTTTCCTTTGTTATTTTTTACATCTCTCTTTTCAATAATTAATTTTTTAGACTCGCTGTCAAAAACCGCGCTGTGGAACACGAAGGATTCATCTTCGTAAAAAAATTTGCTATCAGTTATTAAGCCCTAATATTGGCTCATTACCACTTAATTGGGGCATATTAGATTAGTAATGTTATTTTATTTATGTCGGCTTTAGGCCATTAGTGGTAATTTAGATTAGTAATGTTAT
>JZKD02S1982389.1:166615-183738 GCA_000966675.3 Picea glauca
CCTGGAAAGATCTTTTCTGCATGTATATCATGGAATTTTGGGTGTTGTTTGCTAGTCACGGAACAATGCAAGGGGAATATTGAACTATCTTGTCTGGGAACCCGCAATAGAAAAATTCGATAAGTATGGAATAGGGAAATGATCAGTGGAATTCGTTTTCACTAATATATTGTTATTTGTAATAGATATCCCATTACCCGGTAGGATATTTTCTGCATGTTTCTAGACAAGTTGTGTAGGGACAGTTATTATTACAGTCTCCTCAAGGAATGGTGAGATGTCAGCATTAAACCTCAGTTATTTCATACTTGGAAAGAAGTGCGAAGGTGGCAGGAACAGGGAAAAGTAATTAGGAATTGGATATTACGTGAACCTGCCAACCCGACAATCTGCGAAAGAGATTCGAAGAAATTGTGAAGTATGGAAACCAGACGGATGGGTTGTGACAATAGTTCCACTGGAGACATGAGTACCTAAAGGTCAAATTCTAGGTATTAGAACTTTTGAGTGAAAAAATGTGTAACATGGAAGAAGGTATGATGTGAGCGTTTGGTTGTAAATTTGTATATCGTGGAAGTCAGGGTGTTGTTTGCAGGTCACGAAACAATGGAAGTGAAATCTAGAGCCTGCCTACCTCAGAATCCGCGGTCATGGAAGTGGCTAGGTATGGAATGGGGAAGCATTCGGTCGGAATCGCGATATAAAAGCACGAGTGAAAATGTGAACCTGTGAATCCGCCAACCTGCACAGCTAGACATTTTCGAAAAAATGACTAAGTAACGAGAAAGAGAAAGAAAAGGGGAAAGATAAACGAGATTTTGGTTAAGTATAGAAGAGGGAAAAGAAGGGATAATATATTCAAATATGTAATAGATATCCCATTTCCTGGAAAGATCTTTTCTACATGTTTCTGGAGAAGTTGTATACTTATTGCATATACTTGGAAAGAAGTTTGAAGGTGGTGGGCATAGGAAACAAAGACTAGAAATTGGAAATTTACTGAACCCGACAACTCGACGATCCGCAAAAGAGATTCCAATAAATGGCCAAGTGTGGAAAGAAGTCAGAGGAGATTCAAAATAGGGTGGCAAGGGTTCCTGAGGAGACATGAGGCCCCGACGGTCAAATTGTATGTATAGGAAATTTTGAGTGCAAACTATGTAACACATAAGAGGGGATGATGTGGGAGCGCGAAGTCAATTTGTATATTGTGGAAACCGAGGGATATTTGTGTAGTCCACCTGTCCAGGAACCTGCAAGCAAAAACTTTGGTAAGTATGGAATAGGGAAATGGTCGGTGGGACTCGTTTCGCTAATATATTGATATTTGGAAGAGATATCCCATTACTTGGTGGGATATTTTCTGTATTTTTCTGGACAAGTTATCTAGGGACAGTCAGTATGACTGTCCCCTGGAGGCATGGTGAGATATTATCATTAAACCTCAGTTATTGCATACCTGGAAAGAAGTGCGAAGGTGATGGTCACAGGAAACAACGATTAGGAATTGGAGGCACAAAAGAGATTCCAAGAAATGGTGAGGTATGGAAAGCAGACGCACTAGCTTCAAAATGGGGTGAAAATAGTCCCCCAAGAGACGTGAGGACCCGAAGGTCAAATTGCAGGTCTTGAAAATTTTGAGTAAAAACTGTGTATCATAGAAGAGGGTATGATGTGGGATTCTGACAGTAAATTTTTATATCGCAGAGGTCCAAGTGTTTTTTGCAGGTCAGAGAACAATGGAAGTGAAATCTAGAGCCCTCCTACCCTAGAATCTGTGATCTGAAAAGTACCTAGGCATGGAATGGGAAGCGGTCGATCGGAGTCACAATATAAAAGCACGAGTGCAAATGTGAATCCATGAGTCTGCCAACCCATGAATTTATACATTTTCGAAAAAAATGACTAAGTAACTAGAAAGAAAAAGTAGAGGGGAAAAAGAAACAGGAATGGGAATTTGGTTAAGTATAGAAGAGGGAAAAGAAGGGCCAATATATTCAAATCTGTAATAGATATTCCATTTCCTGGCAAGATCTTTTTTGTATGTTTATGGAGAAGTTGTATACTTATTGCATATACTTGAAAAGAATTTTGAAGGTGGCAGGCACAGGAAACAATGACTAGAAATTGGAAATTTTCTGAACCCACCAACCCAACGATCCATGAAAGAGATTACAAGAAATTGCCAAGTATGGAAAGCATTTGGAAGAGTTTCAAAATAGGGTGACAAGGGTTCCCAAGGAGACATGAGGCCCCAACGATCAAATTGTATGTATCGAAACATTTTAGTGAAAAATGTGTAACACAAAAGAGGGGATGATGTGGTAGTCCAGAAGTAAATTTTCATACCGCATAAGCCAGAGTGTTGTTTGTAGGTCACGAAACAATGAAAGTGCAATTTCGAGACCTCCTGGGTGGGAACATGCGATCGAAAAATTAGCTAGGTATGGAAAGGGAAAGTTCTCGATCAGAATCGTGATATAAAAGCATGAATGAAAATGTGAACCCATGAATCTGTCAACTCGCATAGCAAGACATTGTCGTAAAAAAATTCTAAGTAACCTGATAGAGAAACTATAGGGGAAAAAGAAAGGGGCATTTGGTTAATTATAGAAGAGTGAAAAGAATGGGATAAAAGAGTGGGAAAACAAAAAAGCAGAGGGCAAATTTCATAAGCGGGAATTGGTCTTCAACATGCCCCATTGTTGCAAAACCATCATTTTCTAGTCCAATATTTTATCCACTTACTAGTTTTCTATTGTGCTTGTACCATTAAAAAGGGTGTGAGAAAATGCTTTGTTGAAGATTAGTTTTTATTGCAACTTGTGGGAGTAATTTTGTTCTTGATACATTCTTCCATGACTTTGACATATTAACTTAAGTATTAAACTTCTTTCATGATGGGTTGTTAGCATTAAAGCTTAATAATTGCATGTCTAGAAACAACAATGACGATCTTGAATTTTAATATTGTAGTTGATTTCATAGTCCCATTTGACTATAGACACCATAGATCAGTTTTTTTTTTTTTTTTATTCGCGAACAAGAAATTTGGTAATTTCATTAATAAAGTTAAAAGTGCTCAAATAGAAGCCAAGGGATGGACAACTAATAAAATGTTCCCTTTCGGAGTAAAGGAATCAAGGAAGCGAAAGGGAAATAAGAAATCGTTTGCTTAGCAAGGCTAAGATGAAAACAAAATTTCTAGGGTGGGGCCCCGACTATCGCATCGTGATTTGTTCTTTCTATGTTCTATCTGCATTACGAATAGAATTGAATGTTGGTTTGAAACTGTCTGAAATTAATTTTTGTTTCCATAAAATCCTAACGGGATCGACACAACACATTGTCATATATATCTTAAATGCTCCATATTAGATCAAATTACGTGAGCCAATACAATATTCAAGAACTATGAGACTATCAAACCATGCCAATGAGAAGAGGTGTTAAGTTTAGCAAAGAAGCAACAACCAAGATTCCAAGGAATTTTTTTTTAATAGTAAATCAATTAAAAAAAAAATACGGAGCAGTGTATATCAATCCATAGAAATTGGACTGAGTTCTTTGCACCAAAACATTGAACATATTTTTCATAAACACAGGTACATGATATGCAACATGCAGGGGCCATTGACATGCTCTTCAACATGCATACAAAACTCATTACTATGCTTTTTTTAAGGAAATCCTTGTAGTCTTCTCCTCATAAGGTCAATGTTCATTGTCGCAATCTCAATATCTTGCAGAATACCTGAGGCAACAAAGAAACCAGAGAGTGGTTCTGCAATGGAATAAATCCTTGGCTTGAAGTAGGTGAACAACACTCCTACTCCTGATGCTTGCATCACTCCAACATTGCATCCCAACAAGAAAAAAATCCATAAATTTTCAAATGCATGAGGTCATAAGAACTGACCCTCGCGGTAAAATTGATAGTTCTCACAAGTATCCTGTGAGGAAGAAAACGAAAAATGTTGTAGGGTAAGTGAAAGAGCCTGAAATTGAAAGTTAGGACACACCAAGAGACCACCTTTGCATAGTCAAAGGCTTCAGGGACACAGGTCGCACGAGCAATTCCAGAGGCCCAACTTAGTCCATTCTGGGCGAAAGGAGATGAGTAGTAGGAATATGCCTTGCACCAGTTGGATTTCTGGTCCTCATCGCCTAAGATGTTAATTGTATATCCAGAGAACATGAGAGTGGTCCCACAATTGAATAATTATTTGTCTTGAAATATATCTTTGGGAGCTTTGAGAGACCATTTCCTTACAGTGTAAGAATTCCTCCCAGAACGGACTAATTTGGACCTCTGGAATTCCTACTCTTGAGCTGCAAAGAGGCTATTGTGTTTAACATTGGTTTCTTTTCTAAAACCCCTTATTTTGGTCTTGTGAGGGCCTCCATCGTCGAGTAATGAAGTGCCCCCCGTTATGGTTGATTTCAATTTGGGCACATGAGTGGGAACAACGTGTTGGTTGTGGAGCCTGATTATCTTCCTGATTCAAAGGTCTTTTGTTTTCAGCCGTGTTTATACCCCATGAAGTATTTACACCCTAGAAGTATGTACACTCTTCCACGCAGGGGAGTGTAGAGGGGGGTTACCCCCTTTGTGGGGTCCAGGGGAAAGCGGGCCCCCGGCTGGGTTTCGGGGCGAAGCCCCCGAAGGAAAAATTTCCTTGTAAATGTATATTGTAATTTCATTGTAAATATGGACCGTTCATTATAAGGTCGTAGATCTAACGGTAGAAATTATGTTAGGTTTTTTTTCCCTAGAAGGCACCCCTCTGTTACGAGGGAAATGTATTGCGGCTATGCATTATGACAAATATTGTATTCTGAGATAGGAGACTGTGAAAGAAAGAAGCGGAAGTTACAGAGGGTTTGTTGTAGGTTGTATCCCTTCATTTGCTAGATAATAATAAAGGAAGGACCTGGAAATTTCTCTGTTGGATGTAGCCCACACTGGGTGAACTACATATATCTATGTCTCTATTTTATTATCTATCTTCTGTATTTTATTTCTACATTTGTTTTATTTTATTGTTCCACGGTCCCGATTTTCCAACAACTGGTATCAGAGGGAAAGGTAACTTGTAGGAAAGGAGGGTTCATGGTTCGAGTGAGAGCAATGTCAGAATATGGAAAGTTTAGGGTCGAAAAATTTAACGGCCAAAAATACCAGTTATGGAAGATGCAGATGGAAGATTAATTATATCAGAAGGATCTATTCCTACCATTGGGTGGAGTAGCAAAGAAGTTGATGACTATGAAGGATGAAGAATGGGATATTCTTGACAGGAAGGTTCTAGAAATGATACGGCTGAGCCTGGCAGCGTCGGTGGCTTTCAATATTTTGAAAGAAAAGACAATGAAGGCTTTGGTGGACACATTGGATAAATTGTATGAAAAACCCTCGACATCCAATAAGGTATTTATAATGAGGAGATTATTTAATATGAAGATGTCAAAAGGTGGGTCTGTTGCAGATCATTTAAATGATTTTAATACGGTTACTAACCAACTATGTTCTGTAAAAGTGGACTTTGATGATGAGGTCAGGGCTCTTCTAATATTGTGCTCATTGCCAAAAAGCTAGAATGGCTTGGTCATGGCTGTAAGTAACTCTATCTCTGGTTCAAATACTTTAAAATTTGATGACGTTGTTGGTGTTATCCTTAGTGAGGAAATGCAACGAAAAAGCACAGGTGAGACATCAAGTAATGCGTTGAACATGGAGAGCAAGGGAAGACAAAAGGATAGATGAAAGGGATTAGGGAACCATGGGAATTCTAGGAAGGGCAGATCCAAATCCAAACTTGGAAAGATAGAGTGTTGGAATTGTGGGAAGAAAGGACATTTGAAGAAAGACTGTAGAGCTCCAAAGAAACAAATAGATGGACAACAAGAGAGAAATCAGGAAGAAAATGTAACAGGTGATGTGTTACAAGATGCTTTGATTCTTTCTGTAGATAATATTTCCAAGTCTTGGGTGGTAGATTTAGGGGCTTATTTCATGCCACACCCCATAGGAAACATTTTCTAGATTATGTTCAAGGTGATTTTGGACAGGTCATTTGGGTGATGATGCACCATGCAAAATTGTTGGAATGGAAAAGGTAAAAATAAAGCAACACAATGGAAACCAATGGTTGTTGAAAGAGGTAAGACATGTTCCAGATTTAAGGAAAAATCTAATTTCAACAGGGCAATTGGAAAGTGAAGGTTGTATATCCATATTTGCAAATAAGACATGGAAAGTCATCAAAGGATCATTGGTGATAGAAAAAGGAGAAAAGGTAGGTACATTGTATTTGTGTACTGATAATACTGACGCTTCTATCTCTTTAGCTTCTACAGGAGTGGATACAACACTGTGGAATCATAGGCTTGTACACATGAGTGAGAAGGGAATGCAGATACTTCACAAAATAATTTTTTGCCAGATCTTAAACAAATCGATTTGGGCTTCTGTGAGCATTGTGTTTATGGAAAACATAAGAGAGTCAAATTTCTTAGAGTTGGTAAAGAAAAGAAGAATGAAAGGTTAGATCTTGTGCATACAAATGTATGGGGACCAACTCAGGTATCACATCTTGGTTGCTCTCTTTACTCTGTTACTTTTATTAATGATGCAACTAAAAAAACTTGGGTTTATTGCATTCAACAAAAATATGATGTTTTTGATACTTTTAAGACATGAAAGATTTGGTTGAGAATGAGAGAGGACAATGTTTGAAGTGTCTTAGATAAGATAATGGAGGTGAATATTGAAGCAAGGAGTTTGATGATTATTGTTCATATCATGGGATTCGTAGAGAGAAGACAGTTCCAAAAACACCACAAGAAAATGGTGTGTCAGAAAGGATGAACAGGACAATCATGGAGGGTGCAAGGATTATGAGATTACATGTTGGTTTTCCCTTACAGTTCTAGGCAGATTTTGTAGATATTGTTGTTTACTTAATAAATAGAGGACCTTCAAGATCTTTGGATGGTAGAATTCCAGAGGAGGAATGGACAGGAAAAAAGGTAAACTATTCTTTTTTAAAGACTTTCGGTTGTGAAGCATTTGTCCATATTGATAAAGAAAATATAACAAATCTTGAGGCAAAATCCAATAAGTGTACCTTTATTGGATACAATGTTAATGATTTTGTTTATCGTTTATGGGATTATGAAAATAAAAAAATCATTAGGAGTAGATATGTCATATTCAATGAGAATGTCATGTACAAATATCAGTTGTAGGGAAAGAAACAGGAAAAAGAAAAACAAGAATACATAGTGCTTGATGAGATCACTAAAAAAGAAATTCCAAAGGAACCAAGAAATCAAAATGTACAACAACTAGAGAAACAAGTACCTCAAACTCCTACAAGTGTGGTTATAACATCTACCAGGTTAATTATACCCCCTGAACGATACTCTCCTTCATTGTATTATTTATTTTTGTTTGATTCTGGTGAACCAGAATGTTATGAAGAGGCAATGCAAGTAGACACCAAAAAGAAGTGGGAGTAAGGAATGAAAGAGGAAATGGATTCCTTGGAAAATAACCAAACTTGGAACTTGGTTCAGTTTCCTGCAGGAAAAAGAGCGTTACAAAATAAATGGGTTTACAATTTGAAGGAAGAAGACGGAGGAGAAAAGAGGTACAAGGCTACACTTGTTGTAAAGGGGTTTGCACAAAAGAAATGTATATATTTTGATGAAATATTTTCTCCTATTGTTAAAATGACTTCAATTAGGACTATTTTGAGTCTCATGGCAGTAGAGGATTTTCATATTGAACAGTTAGATGTAAAAACAACTTTTATCCATGGGGATTTGGAGGAAAAGATGTATATGCAATAGCCACAGGGGTATGAGGTCAAAGGGAAGGAGAATTTGGTATGCAGGTTGAAGAATATCTTGTATGGATTGAAGCAAGCTCCAAGGCAGTGGTATTTGAAGTTTGATAGGTTTATGATATAACAGGGTTATAATAGATTTCATTCTGATCACTGTGTTTATTTCAAAAATCTAGAAAATGGAAGCTATATTACCTTTCTATTGTATGTAGATGGCATGCTTGTTGCAGGGTCTAATATGTAGGATATAAAAGTGATCAAGAAGAAATTAGCTAATCCATTTACGATGAAGGATTTGGGTGCTGCAAAAAAAATCCTTGGTGTGAGAATAAGAAGAGATAGGAAAAATTGCAAATTGACATCGTCTCAGGGTGAGTACATAGAGAAGGTGTTGGAGAGGTTTAAAATGTAGAATGAAAAACCAGTTAGTACACCTTTAGCCAGCCATTTCAAATTAACTAAGGAAATGTGTCCCAAGACACATGAGGAGATAGAATACATGTCCAAGGTCCCTTATTCATCAGTAGTTGGCAGCTTGATGTATGCAATGGTTTTCACAAGACTAGATATTGCACATGGAGTGGGAGTTGTGAGCAGGTATATGAAAAATCCAGGTAAAGAACATTGGGAGGCAGTAAAGTGGATTCTCAGGTATTTTAGAGGTATTGCTACTCATGCATTATGTTTTGGAGGATCAGACACTTTTCTACAGGGATATGTTGATTCAGATATGGCAGGTGATAAAAATAATAGGAGGAGCACCACAAGGTATTTTTTTACTATAGGTGGAACAACAGTAAGTTGGATTTTGAAAATACAAAAAGTTGTTGCACTTTAAACAAAATAGGTAGAGTATGTTGTTGTTATAAAGGCTAGTAAAGAGATGATTTGGTTACAGAGGTTTATGGAGAAATTGGGAAAGAAGAAGGAGAATAACAGGTTGTATTGTGACAATGAAAGTTCCATTCATCTTGCAAAGAACTCAACCTTCCATTCGAATACTAAGAATATACAGTTGAGGTACCATTTCATACGATTCATCTTGGAAGATGGACATTTGAGGTTGGAAAAGATACACACTAGCCAGAATCCTGCAAACATGTTAACAAAGGGACTAACTAGGGAGAAATTGAGTTCTTACTCAGTTTCAGTTGGTCTTCAAGAATGAGTATGAAGATGATAAATTTTCCAGGTCCAAGAAGGTTCAGAGTCC
Organism: Picea glauca; assembly: GCA_000966675.3. Classification (NCBI taxonomy): domain Eukaryota; kingdom Viridiplantae; phylum Streptophyta; class Pinopsida; order Pinales; family Pinaceae; genus Picea; species Picea glauca. The sequence continues at coordinate 175,682 of JZKD02S1982389.1, forward strand.
ATCATATACAAAAGTGGTGGAGTTGTTGAGATCAGTCTCCAAGTGGGAGATTGTTGGCTATGGAGCATGATTATCTTCCTGATTCAGAGGTCTTTTGTTTCCAGCCGTGTTTATACCCCATGAAGTATTTACACCCTAGAAGTATGTAAAATCTTCCATGTGAGGGAGTGTAGAGGGGGGTTACCCCCTCTGCAAGGTTTGGGGGCAAGCAGGCCCTTGGCTGGGGTTTAGGGGCAAAGCCCCCAAAGGAAAAATTGCCTTGTAAATGTATATTGTAATTTCATTGTAAATCTGGACCATTCATTATAAGGTCGCAGATATAACGGTAGAAATTATGTTAGTGTTTTTTTCCCTAGAAGAAAACCCTCTATTATGAGGGAAATGTATTGTGGTTATGCATGATGGCGAATATTGAATTCTAGGATAGGAGATTGTGAGAGAAAGGAGAGGAATTTATAGTGGGTTTGTTGTAGGTTGTATCCCTTCATTTGTTGGATAATAATAAAGGAAGGACCTAGCAATTTCTCTAGTGGACATAGACTACACTAGGTAAACCACGTATATCCGTGTCTCTATTGTATAATGTATCTTCTATATTTTATTTCTATATTTGTTTTATTTTTTTTCTCCATGATCCTAATTTTCTAACACAACGTTTACATTGCCATCATCCATTGCCTTATCATTGTCCATCAGATCTTCTTCTCTCAGCTTGAAATCGAGCACATCAACCTCCGCGCCAACTATCAATGCAGGCGGGCAGGCTGTCTAAGCATGTGGGGTTTCCTTGGAATTCTTTGGATTGAAATATATCTCTCGGTGCACCAAGGAACCATCTCATTTTTTTTCTCCCAGACGGAGGGAGATGAGTAGTAAGAATATTCCCTAGAGTAATGGAACCTCTGGTCATCATGGCCAAAGGTGTTTACTGTATCTAGACATAACTGTTGTCGAATTATTGCCATAAGTTAATGAGAATTTATGTTTTCTCTAGATGATGTTTGAAATGAAAATTCAGAAGGGATATATAACCCTCCAAAAATATTAGTTTAATGCGTATCAATGGAGGATCTCCTCGAGCCTTTTGTTGATCAATGAAAATCCCCACGGTTCGTGCATAATGAGTTGTTACCATTAAAGCTTACTAATTTCATTTTTAGAAAAAAGTGCGAAGGTGGCGGTGACGGTGAAGAGCGATCAAGGATTAGAGATTTCGTAAAGGCGCCAACCGGACGACGCATGAACGAGATTGCATGAAGCTTGAAATGAATACTTGGAAAGGATAACACAACTCACCGCAAATATTGGTTTAATTCGTATTAATGACAAATATTCTCCATCCTTTTAGACATTAATGAAAATCTTAACAGTTTATGGACGATGAGATATTAGCATTAAAGCTTAATAATTGCATATCTATAAAGAAGTGTGAAGGTGGCAGAGATGGCTCCACCTAGGGAAAGGGAATCCTAGACTAAGTTGAGGTTAAAGAAAACTACATAATGCAACTGGAAGGATTCTATCCAGGAGCCTTCTTACGCCCACTAATCATGGACTCTCATTCCCCACACGCATGTTCCGCCTAGGAGTATACACCTTCATTATCACACAGTCCATCAGTTGCTCCACCTCCCTCTCAGGGTCTCGACAACATTCCGAATCAAGAGTTCTTAGAGACCCATAGATGCTACTGGACTCTCTCTAGGAGAAAACCACTTACCAACAAACTCTCTCTCCTGGAGAGAGATGCTCATAGGCTTGACAACCTGCCTCTTCAACCACGGACATGAAAACACACTTCTTCAAACAGTTTCAACTCAATTCCTGCAAGGTGAGGACAAAAACCACTGGTAAATACAACTCAGGAAAACAAAAGGCATCAACCCAAAATGGTTAAGATATGAACTCGGCTCTGCAAGGAATTTTGTGCCCGCAACAACCAACAATTATGACAGAACACGAATAAAAAATTTACAGGGTGCTTGGAATTCATAGGAAGCACGACTCAATCCACAAGGTTTCCATTGGTTTCAGGGTGCATGACATGGAATCAATGCAGAGGTCAATCATAGAGCTAAATGGAATTCATGAAGGATGGGGAATGCCCAAGCGACTCAGGTGGAGGATGGAATAATCACCCTCCAACCCCCAACATGGTTGACTTCTACAGCTTTAACTGCATGCGCCCAGGTCGACACTTGTCTTCCTGGAGCTGCATGCGTTTCCTTTTTCACACGTTGCCTCTCCCAAGACTTAGGATAAAACACTCAACACTCAACATGTCCCTTTTAGCCTTCAGGAATTAATAATAAATATTATTCCTATAGAGGTAAGCCCCCTAGCTTAACTCCTAGGCCCAAGCACTTAGCCTCCTCCCTTACCCAACCTTGTGGAATCTTAGTCCCCCATCACTCTTTCTTCGTGGTCGATCTACACGCAGCAATGTTAATATTTTATTAATGACCTTAATAATTACAAATACAAAATTAGGCTCCTGGCCTTTAACACTTAGGCTCTCTGGCCTAATAAACACATAATCCCACGATCTTATCAACACTTGGCTCATGAGCCTACAAACATATTTACAATTCATAAATACAACTGGGGCTCATCCTTGGGGATATTACAATCCCGTCCCCTTATTTTTTCACTGTCCTCAGTGCAACTCTTTACACAACATCAACAAGATTTCCAAAATCTTAAAACCGTACCCGATCCACTGGACCTTTACATGCCCTATGGATCGATTCCGGAGCTATTTTCTCTTCCGGTCCAATATTCACACCGGATGCACTTGCAAGACGCCTTCTTGCTATACCTGAATCACATTTCAATCAATAACATGATTATCATCGGGTATGTATTTCTTAAGCAATGAAACATGAAACACATTATGTACAATCATGGATGCAGGTAATGCAATCATATATGCAATGTATATATATGTATATAGAGGCAATTTTAATAACATTATAACCTGTATACAAGATACACAACATACAATAAATAAAAAATTCTTATCTTTTGATTGAGAAGACTTTCCACATCAACATGGTCTAGACCAAGGTACCAAACCCCAACATCACTCCAACCAACGGTCTCTCTTCCCCACATGCCTATCCCGCCTGAGGAGTGTACACCTTCACTGTCACACAGTCCATCGGCTCCTACACCTCCCTTTCCTTGGGCTTCAACAACAGGCCGACTCAGGAAGTCTCATAGCACCGTGGCTCTCGGAGTTCCAACTGCCCTCAAATTTTTCCAATCAGCATCTGCCCCGAGATACTCTTTGTAGTCAACATTCTAACTTTAATCAACATCATCTCATATGCATCACCTGCATGTAGTTATCATGAGAAAACATAAAAGAATTCATTTAAGAACTCCAACTTAGTTCAAAAAGGAATTCAACTTTCCCCCCAAAACATGAAATTCCATTTCATAATTCTTCTTGGTTGTTGCCATATTAAGATTGCAACCTTCCTTGTGGTTTTCCACAAGCACCAAACTGTATACCATTTTCCTGCAAGGATTCATCTTGCATACTGCCAACAATTGTCAGTATTTCCTGTACATTATAATTCAATTGCAATATGTATAGAACCATATGTAGTGAATTTAGAATTGTCTTCATCTAGCAATTCAATCATAATTACCAAACAATTTAATGAAATAGAATGACTCGTCATTCTATGCATATGCATGATCATAGTAATATTTGTAATTTCATTACTTCTTTTTTTGAACAAGAAACTTTCCTATAGTCAATGCTCTTGTGACTACTTGACTTGCAACTTTCCTGTTGCAATGTCTAGAAACTCCTGAAATGTACTCAGCTTCATGAGTTCACAACATTTCAGTTGTTAGTAACAATTATTTCCATGCAATAATATATATGCATATACTTATAAAACAAGTTTAATCATTTCATTTAGTATACAATTCTATCACTTATTATGCATGAGTGGAATTCTCAATGCATAATTAATCAGTGCACCTTGCATTGAATTACATAATTCTCTTCATCTCAGTCATATATCTCACCATCCATAAGTTGTAATTCTGGCCAATGTGTTGACGCATTCTCCACACACTTCCTATTGTCTTCCCAATTAATTGGATGCCTTCCTTTTCGACCTGAACACTACACCAAGAATATAATTATGCGGTGTTTATTAGTGTTAGAAAAAAGGTTGCAGTCCAAGTTTTATTTAAAGGTAGGAAGCTTTTAGTACCTGTGTGGCTCATAACCTTTCCATATCCAACCATGTCCTAGTCTCATACATGACTATATTACTTGCATTCATTCCTATAACAAGTTCTTATCTTTTAATTATTTGGTTATTACCCCATAACCAAATTAATCATGACATTCTACTATGTCAGTGTGTGCATTAAGAAGCTAAAATATTTGAATTAATATAGGTCGCCAACCTTTACCACATCCATTGGTATGCATTCAATAATATAATCATGTGATTTTATATGATAACTTTGGCTAAGGAAATTCTTACCTAAATTTCCTTTCAGCAATTATGAAAAAAGAGTAAATAAAAAAAAAACTCATACCTGCATGACTGCCATTAATAAATTTCATACTACTTGAAATTATGATAGCAATAGAAGCTTTCATGCTTCTTTTATTAAACTTATAACCAACACTTTAGATCTCTTTTGCTTCCCTCCTTATGCAACAACATCACCAACAACACTTGCAAACATGCAAGCATTCTTTTCCTCTGGCTGACCCAACAAGCCATAGCATACTTGCTGCCACATAAATTGCAGCAACTTCTTTCTCCCTATAAAAATTTTCCTTGTTGATCCCAAAAGTCTATGATTCTTCCCAAATTCCTCAATCTTTTTTTGCTCTCATTGTAGTCACTGTACATGACTATCTCTGCTCTGAGCACTTTCGATGCAGTGCCCCTACCTCAGCAAGGTCTGCTGACCTCCTGGTAAATGTATCTTTCCAAATGCTGAGTCGAATTGACTCTTCAGGCCTTTGCTAGACCCTTATTAATCTTACACAGGTCCCCTTTCCTTCTGTGTGCAGGCACTGACAGACCCGCAGGCTATTCCTGCGCGCTTCCAAAACTCCAAGTTTCAGGCACTATCTACCTTTTTCATTATCCCTTTCCTTCATATGAACCTGGGCTATGAACTCATGGAAAGTTGTGATTGCAGGCATGGGAAAGAGTGGTTTTAGGCCAAACTCCTTTTTTCCCTGCAATTCACCTCCATCTACCATGTATCACTTTGTTAAAACTGTGGTATAACTTGATGTCTACTCTCATATTTTTAACATTCGAGCAATTTATATCGCCTCAATCCAACTCATTTGTTGATCTCCAATCCCTTGGAAATGATCTGCGATCAACGACTTCTATCTATCCTCCATTTTCTACTTTCTTTCCTCCTTCTACACACGATCCTAGATCTACACGATATTTCGACATGTAACTCCCTTCCAAATCAACGGCTATGGTTGATTCTGGTTCTCCCGCCCTCAGGAGTTTCAACTCTCAACTATCTGTTTTTCCATGTATGACAATCTTCCGGAGTGGAAGATCTAATGACACCTTTTCTCAACAATCGGACAGTTCTGATGAACTTTGGCTCTCTGGACTTCAAGAGTTCTCACGTCTCCACACACACAAATCTCCGAAGTGACAGATATTTTGTCACACATCCTATCCAAATCAATCACCTTGATTCTCTTCAGAACTTTGGCTCTTTTTGAGCAAGTCCAGATCAATGGTCCTTTGACCTACTCCTCGATCAACAATTGAGATCTCCTTTGGGACTTCGACGCTTTCACCCTCTACTTTCCTCCATAGTTCTTCGTACTTGGAGTTCCATATCTGGTGCCATGCATCCACTTTCAGATCAACGACCAAGATTTACTTTGACTATTTCTCCAACTCCTTGTCCACAAACTTCCTAAGTTGTGTATCTTATGCCACTTTTCGTCCTTGACGATGGACGATCCCAAATCACTTTGGTACTTTGGGACTTTGACAATTCCACTTCTCCTGCGCACACAAGGTTTAAGTTTGGTGCGCTTACCTCTGGATCCAACAGTTGTTGGTCCTTCACACTCAAATCCAACAGATGGGATCTGTTCCTCTCCTCTGCGCTTCCTTCAACGCTAATATAATAGTCCAGGCTCCTTCCCACAACTAATATGACGGTTTTTGTTGCTCCTCCTCTTTATTTTTTTACTTCTTCCACCTTGTAATATCTTTTTAGTGTTCAAAGGCTTCGGCCTTTGACCTTTCTCCTGAGAGTCTGCCTCCTAGATCTCATCTTCTCTCTCATAAGGTTTATCTCTTTTGATATTTAGGACTTAGAATGAGTCCATATTCCACTCACTCCTTGCGTTATCTCTTTTGATATTTTCGATTTACTCAGTCTCCTAATGGTCTCGACCCTTTTGTTTCCTTTCAAAGGAAAACATTGTTCCCTCCTAGCAATCTTCTTCTCAAAGCACACCTTGCTAAGCATTTTCTACAAAGTGCTCAACAACTCTGTGAGTATCTTCCTCTGATACTCTTCTCCCTGAAATCGACAAAGATTTCTCTCTATGCACACTTGTACTCCCTTGATGCCCACCTAGAAGAGCCCTATAGAGTTTTCAATGACTCTATCTCTCTCTGAATTCAACACAGAGTTCTTCCTGTTCACTCCTTGCACTTCTGTTGATGAAGGTTCAATGGTATCTCTCCTGAGATTCTCTGAGGTTAACTTACCTATGTCAATGCACTCCTTGCATACAATGTGCACTGCTTGCACTTGAAAAATCAAAGAAGAGAAACAATTGAAACTTATTCAATACTTCACTAGTTTACGCATTCAAACCAATCTGATTTAAGAAAACACTCATATTTCATTTTCTTTTCGATCTCTTCTCTGCTCTATAATAATTTTCAGGAACTAGCCCCTTTATCTCAGTCCCCAACCCATGTGATCACAGGCCATGATCAAGTGCTAGATCACTAGGTGATTACTTGGGCCTTTGGGCCTTCAGCTTCGAAAGATTTCAAAGCACCACACAAGAATCTCTTAGAGTTTTAGATTATTGAACTTGTAAAGTAGGGTAGTTCAATCATCCATGTCTACTCAGCATCTGACAACTGACACTTACTAAGGAACCTTAGGTATCTGAGTTCTGGAACTTCAAAGCTTCGGGACTTTGAAGGATTTCACATCCACGCATCCCAAACCGTTAATCTCTGAAAATTCCCAATCATTCTTGGTGATGTCATTACGTCACATCAATTAACATTTTCCAATTACGGGGGCATGCAACAACAATTTGGATTAACCCACCTTTCATCTCACAATTCTTCTGACACTGATGTTAGGACCACATATTGCACCTTTTTGCCCATACTTTTTGCCATTATTATACCCTTCATCACTAGTATTTAGACTCATAATATCACTGCACCTGACCATTCCAAGGTATACAATGTCCTTTCTCATTATTATATGCTTAATCTGTTTTGCATAATACTTTACATTACTTTTGGACCTAACCATTGATTAGAAGTGCATAAGTGTCCATATTTGCAGAATAGTGTTCAAAGCCGGTGCTGACACACAGAACTGTCTAAAGTAGCTGTTGAACTGATGTTGAAACATGGAGCTGCTACACAGTCCGAGGACGCATATGCCGAAACACGAAACATCTACATAGTTCGAGGATGCAGATGCTGAAACACGAAGCTGTCACTCAGTTCAGAAGTATAGATGCTGAAACACAGAAGAGACCGCCACGTTGCTGAAACACGAGCCGTGACAGTTAGCAGTCAAGGCCGACACAGTCAAGAGTGCAATTCACGCGGCTGAAACAACCCGTGAATTGCGATGCTGAAATAGCATCAGCAGCTATAAGAAGAAGCTGTAACACTAGTCATAACATCAATACCTCATTCATCCCCTGTATTAGCAGTCAGTTGCGTGAGAATAGGACACCCTATGCTAATTTAGAATGAAGATCTGATTTAGTATAGGATTCAGATCTGCCTTGTAATGATTGTATCGATGGGATT